>JABXWE010019568.1:0-26048 GCA_014611495.1 Limonius californicus | reverse complement strand
TATATATATATATATATATATATATATATATATATATACAGGGAATGTTTCTTTTTAGTATACATAGCCTATGTATACTTTTAAAAGAAACGCGTCAATTTCGCCTATTGTGTATGCAACTAACTATACCGACAACTAAAAATCAGAAACAAACGTCACTATAGTGGTGAATTATTTGAGTATGAAGGTTATGTTGATGCAGTGTTTATATTAAATAAGTATTTCACCTTGTAGGTATATAGGACGCAGATGATGATTTATTTATTAAATACAAAAATCGACAGGATGTTTCCGTAAGGTCCGTGCACATTATATTTCTTTTGTACAAAAAAACATACATAAGCGGCGAAATAGTGTAATGGTCATCATACCTGCCTTCCAAGCAGTTGATCCGAGTTCAATTCCCGGCGATGGCAAACTTTTTTTAATTATTATTATTCAACGTAGCATAAAATATTTCATTTCATTTCTTCGGTTAAAACGTGATTACTTTCAGTTTTTATTTTATGGGAATTTATTACGCATCCCTCTGATTTAAATTTTCTAACAATTGTTTGACACTAAATGAAGATTAATTTTATTTTTTAGCATTGAATTAATTTGATTGCTGTGGTCACAGCATGCTTGAGTTGTCTGTATAGTTGGTTGCCTACACAATAGGCGAAATTGACGCGTTTCTTTTAAAAGTATACATAGGCTATGTATACTAAAAAGAAAAATTCCCTGTATATATATCGACTCAGTTTACTATTTGATGCAATTTTTGAAATCCAATTTATCCTAGATTATTATAACCCAAGTCGTTTCCACCGTTCATTATCAAACCGAACCTCGAAGAAACAAAAACTCTATGTGTTTGATTCCATTAGAAATGGGCACTAGCTACTGGTTTGGCTGCTTAGTCAGCTGCACTTGCTATAAAATGCACATCCAATTTTCTTTGAAGTTTACTATCAATGGCAAACGAATATCATAGCAAAAACAAAAAGATGCCGTTACTTCTTAACAGAAAATATAAAGAAAGATATAACGGGTAGGCTTAAAGTGGAATTTCTTCATTAACATATACAAGAAATATAATAAACTTAAATAAAAAATTCATATTTTAAACGAAAACTGAATATATTCACACTACTACTATATTTAATTATAAAATAGAAAACGATCGTGTTCTCCAATTTGTCTAAACTTACATTTAACCTTCCCCATCATGTTTTGGGCAACACTTAGGCTCATATTTTTATTCTGGTTTCTGATTCTGGTTTACAGTTGTTTCACCGATTGAGTTTCCCAGCCTTCACTGTTAACAGGTCTCCGCAATATTGATCACAAATATTTGGGAGGTTGGTCTCTTTAGTTATAAATCTGATATTTCTTTCTCTTAACCAGCCTTGGCTTGCAGCAGCGTAATGGTTACTCACCAGGTCAGGCCAAAAGACATAATTTCCCTGCTTATGATGTATTTTAATAAACTTTTCAACAATACGTAAACATTCACGCTGATATCATTGACAGCCTTTTCGTGCCAGTGCTAGGCTTCGGCCTCCTCTCTCCCACGTGTTTCTCCTCAGCGCTAAGGTAGAAATACGGGGGACCTACAGTTTAACGTCGAATATACTTTGGCATTGATAGCGGGACAAGTCAGGTCAGATGACTGGTTCAGATATTCTTTTTTCAGAAACGACCATCCAAACCAAGACCGTTTGTTCAAACTTTGTCTTGGTTTAAATTTAATGTTATCCGTTATCCGGTTTCCTCATTACTAGTATAATATCCATCATTTCCTGGCAAACTGGTGTTTGAGAAAGTAAAACGCTTTACAGGTTAAGAAGTCTCTTCTAAGTTTTGTGCATTTGTTGGGAATCTCTTCTTATTATTTTACCGTATATTTAGTAGTCTATTTCCGTTTATAATAGGTAAGGTTATTTTTTACCATTACCTCTTTTTTGGCAGTCTTCCAAGTACTAGCTTATAAACACGACGATGTAAATCAATTTGCTTTTTCATTCCGAATATAATTGCAAAACAACAGCACCAAAATGCACACACAAAGGTTCGATTTCTGTTATTCATCCGTCAAATTTAGGCTGCAATTGTTTTTAGAACCTGAGCTATCTTAAAGAATTCCACTTACTTTAGGCCCCCCCCGTAATAGGACTTGTAATAAAATATCGGTTTCGACTAATTTACATTTGGAAGCCTATAGATTTTATGTTCCCAAACATCACATTAATTCGAATTTTTTTTAAGATAATTTGGTTACACTTTTGCAGCTTCGAAGTTTTTGTACATCTACTACAATGTATCCTAAATGTCTTATAAACATTGAGTCCGTGATATAAAAAGTAAAATAAGTAAATTCCCTGCATCTCCAATAAACGTCGAGATTGAAAGTCAAACAGGAGTAGCTGTTTATTATCTATTATATGGAATATAAATCTATAAAAAGATCTACGAACCTAATACCTTCTTTCGTTGCACATTAAAAGTTGAAAAACATTAAAATGATAACTTTGGCATATTTAGCTCCAAGGCACTAAACATGTACCAGTAACTATATCACCTAGTACACACATTAAACCTGGCGACCAAATCCAGGTCGAAACTCAAAGCCCAAGCTAAGGCATTTAGACCATCCTTCATTTTGAAAACGATAGAAAAACTGGCAGGAATGTACAAAAGGGAAGGGGCAATCATAGAGAAACCTCTACATCAAAACCAACATGCCTACCTACCAGGCAAATCATGTGAAAGCGCTCTCCATACCATGGTCGACAGCATAGAGCTGCCTATAAAACAAGAAAATGGCTTTAGAAACCTTCCTTGACATACAAGGGGCCTTTGATAATACCTCTTTTGAATCAATGATTCAAGTAGCTAAGACACATGCTATTGACGATACCTCATGTAGGTGGATAAGAAACATACTACAAAGTCGATAAGTACAAGCCACATTATGCGATTATGCAGCGAAGAGATGGAGGTGTCGGTAACCAGGAGATGCCCTTGCTTTGGGATCAGGTTATAAACGAACTCCACACAAACCTGAATAACGAAGGCTACTGTACCCTTGCGTATGCAGGCGATATAGTCGTCCTTATAGAGGGAAAGCACGGCAATGTAATTTCAGAAATAAAGCAAACTGTTCTGGCTAAGGTCGAGACATGGTGTAACAAAGAAAACCTTACATTAAAACCTGCAAAACCCTGCCGCTTACCATTCATTAGGAAAAGAAACCACCGAGGCATAAATCCTCCGGAATCTTAGGAGAAACTTTGCAAGTCAAGGGGGAGGTCAAATTACTTTGGTGTGATTCTAGACCCCAAGTTGACCTGGAACCAACATTTGCAAAGAACTTGATGATGGCAAGAAGAGCATTTGGAAATAAGTAGGGATTAAAATCAAAAATGGTAGGTTTTACATAACGGTGATAACACCGACAACAACCTATGGGTCACTAGTATGGTGGCCCACAGTAAATCAAAGGCAAACAATAAAACAACTTCTTAGTGTTCAAAGACTGACTTGTTTCTGTTTAACTGGAGAATTCAGAAGCACTCCGACAGCAGCACTAGCTCTCCTGCACCTTCCTCCTGTAGATATAATAATCAAAGGCGAGGGACGCATGGGAGCGTAACGCCTAAACTGCACGGGTAATTGGAGAAGCACCCAACACACATGGAGACACTCCAAAATAATAAATGTAATATCTGGCCCAAAATTAGAAATGGTAACGGACTACATGTTAAAAAAATACTCTTTTCACAAACCCTTCGAAGTACGGATAAACCCTGAAGAATGGAATCAAGGGGAACCACCAGGCTTGCATAAAAGCTTAATATGGTATACAGACGGTTCACGCATGAGCAACGAAACCGGAGCTGATGTATACGGCAACAAACCAAGATAGTAGCTCCATATCACTGGGCCAAACTGCCATAATATTCCAAGCTGAAACCTATGCAATTCTAGCAGAGAACATAAGAAAGGGCTATACAAACAAAACCATCCTTATTATCTCTGACAGCCAGGCAGCTTTGAAAGCACTGAATTCAAACCAGATTAAGCCAGAACTTGTCTGGAACTGCATTAGTAGTCTCCTAAAATTGGAAAACTCCAACAAGGTAAAACTTGTGTGTGCCAGGCCACAGAGGCATAGAAGGAAAACGCAGATAAACTAGCAGAACTAGGATCTGAAACACCGTTCACAGGGCCTGAACCTGTTGTCGGTCTAACTAAGCGGACAGTGAGAGGACCAGTTAAAAAATGGATCGTAAGCAAACATTCGGAACACTGGAGACTCTCACCTCGACAGAGACAAAGCAAAGCTATGATGGGCACCCCCCCCCCCCCACAAGCTTACCAAAACAGTGGATTCAAATTGGAGTAGTGACAGGACTCCTAACGGGACACTGGCACTTCAGACAACACCTCCACAATATAGGCTATTTAATGAAGACCCTATATGCAGGCTGTGTGGCGAGGAAGAGGAAACAGCCTCCCACATAATATTCCAATGCGAAGCTTTAGCTCGTAGAAGACACCAAATCTTTGAGGACACTAATCCCAACGAGATTCAACCGCAAGCCAGTCTGATCAACAAACTTCTAGATCTGGTAAAGGGGACGAATCTACTTGACAGCAACTAGTACAAAAAGGGGATGTACAATAGGCCCAAGAGGCTGCAGTGTCAAAGGGCAGAAACAACCATCCCCGTACAAACAATCTACAATCGACATACATTAAGAAGTTATTTTTCGCATCTAGTTAAGACTAAATTGGCCTTCCATTGCTTAAAATGTACTGACGGTCATTTAGAAGCCAAAAAAGTAAAGAAAACTAGGTTAATTAAATACGTCGTGTTCCACTAAACAATAATAAAAAATAATTAAGCAAACGCGACAATACACAGGATGTTCTAATACAAAACAGATGTAGTTTAGCAATACATTCTTATGTGTAATAAATATCTTACATAATCCTATTCCTTATTAATTACTCCTAATATTTAAAAGAAACTGCCAAGCAAAGCGTAGAGCGCAGCCCACGACGTCCCATATTCCGACTAAAAGAAGAGTCAGTTAAAGCAAACTGAACAAAGAATTCATTAAATGAATTATATGCCAAGTAATTCACATTGCGTATTCCTTCTACTCATTTAAATGGGCAAAGCCACGATAATTCTCATTTACTGTACATCTGCAACCCAAGACCTCCTACACTTCCTTTGCCCACTACAATTGGAAGATCTTAATTTACTAAATATAAATTGCGTTTAAACATAAAAGTGTTTAAATTCAAAACAGATGTAGGAGTATCTTTATTCGCACGCTTAGCTTATTTGCGTAGAACACAAATTTCTATTCAAATTGATCATAAAGTTGGCAAAAAATAATAAATCGTAATTTTTTTATTAAGGTAATAATTTATAGCAAACTTCCGTTACGTAGGAAACGCCAGCAAAAACATGATTAATTAAAATTAATGAAGTCTTCAGCTTTCGATGATACTTGAAACCATGAACAATGGTTGTTAGAATTTATTAACTATCTTGGTTCAGATAACGGCCATAAGAATTATAATTTGTTGTCGTAAAATGTGGAACGGATTCAATCTCTTTCAAAATACCATCCTTGACATTTACATTTCTTTAAATTTTGCGTATCTGTTGTCGCTATTAACTTTAACATTCATTGTTTCAAATAGGATCTCATCGAAGAATTTGATACATCAGCCCTTCCTAAAAGTGGTATATTTTACGAAAAGTTAATTTACACAAATAACCATACATTTTCTTTATAGTTAAAATACGAGTCAGGGTTTTAACTAAAAATCTTATTAGGAAGGATAAAAATATTTTTTTTTGTGGTATGGTCTGACTGCAAACAGTCTGATGATACTCAAATACTTCTAGTTTTCCATCAACACGTACGAATTGCCTGGTTCGTCCAGATAAAGTACTATTTCCGTGTGGCCTCAGAGCAGAGAAAAGCATTAGTAATGAGATGTGGAGGTTGTTAACGACAAGAAATAATGGAATAACATCAGATCTGGAGATCCGACAGGCCACCCTATTAATCCTCGATCACTGACTAGATCAATCTTGGGAAAACTTGGTGAAGCTATGTACATACAGTAGCACTGTAATACGCCGTACTTACGTCTTGCTAATACCATTCGCATTAGCTAAAATAGGATCTATATATTTTTATGGATAATTTAATTGACGAGCAAATAAATCAATTTAAATAGCTTGCATTTTCCTTAGAACTTTGTGTTTGAAAATATACTAAATCTATTAAAACCCCCGTGATACAGAATGTACCACGAATTCAAAACGTATCGTAGCACTTACAGTAAAACCGGCAGTAACAGTATAGTTCTTGAAATAACAAAACAGTTTATATGCCGATGTTTCTGCAAGCGGCAATAAGTAGTAATAATTATATTATCTTCTGTAGATTGTCCAAATTAATGAGTTCAGTATTGTCAATAACATACGATTCCATGAAAAAGAATCTCCGAGGTTAAATCAGGGGAACGTAACGGCGACCTTATTGACTCATGTATCGTTAAAAAATGTATAGTCACAATAATGTGTATATGGTGTAGGTATATTTTTGGGATTTGCTGTCGATTACGAAGTGGAACGTCTCCCAGGGCGTTTACAAGACAATGATCAAGTAAACTCATAAAATTTATATAACACCTTCTGTTGTTAAATTATACCGTCAAAGTAAAATACAAAGGCTAATTAAAGCTGTCGTCATTCCTACCCAAAACCCACAAATGTCTAGTTTCCAGAATCCAGTGTAGATTTTCTACAGATCAATACTATCAATTGTAGCAATTACTATTGTTGTAAAACCGTGATTCATCCGCACAGAAAGTTTTCGAAATGAAATGGTTGATAACAAACACACAAGCCACCATATCGATAATAGATTTTGTCATAATTTATAGGTAGTATCCCTTGGACAAGATATACTTTATATTTTTATATTATATGTATTTTGAATCCATTTTTTTTTTAATTTTGTTTGTAGAACCGCCGAAGTACCGGATTCCACTGAAATGATTCGCACACAGATTCGCATGAATTTAAATTCATTTTTACTTCTTACCAACTATTTACGACCCGGCTTCTCATGCTAGTTTTCTAAAGACATAATTTTGGGATATTATCTCAGGATAAACACTTCCTCTACAATTCACAATTTTCCCAAGAATTTTTACTGCAATAACCATCGATCAAAATCATATCAACGTATTCATCGGTTGAATACAGTTCCAGCAATTTTAACGAGATCTTATATTAAAACGTCATTGCTAGGTAATTTACTGAAAATATATCATTAGTTGTAAACATATCGTTTAACAAAGCAAGCATACTAGCAACGCATTATTGATTCAAGCATAAAATAAAATACACAAACAAATTTACAACTCAAAGGCTGTAATAACTTTATTCTCGCGTAAAATACATATTGTGGAGTATCATAAATAAAACGCGACGAGATACAAGTTGAAAAACTGCACAGTGCTGTTGAAAAAACTAAAGCTAGTACTACTTCAAGTTTTGCTACAAATACAAAATTATTACCTTAGTATCTTTCCTATTCAACTTTCGTTGACGTATTTTTTAGTATTTAGAATAACAATTTACAGGCTTGCGTTAGTACGCGTGGAACAATCTGCATAAAAATCAGTAACAGCACGTATGAGCTGAAGAAAATCCACTCTTAACAGCTTTCAGCATGTAAAAAAATTAGAAGGCCGTCAAGTTCAAAGGTTGGGACTTCACACAAAAAAAATCATCATTTTCTATCATAGCGGGAATATCAGAGAGCAGCCCGGGATATGTTAAATAAAATGTGGAGATCAAAGATAGCTTTTGCTTTTTATCTTCTCGTTATACTTCCGGCGTACACAATTAGAGATACTTTTCCCCTTTTTCTCGCAACAAAAATTATTATCGTTTTAATACATCAAGATTTGAGTGCTCGTCTAATAAGAAAACAATTTTTTATTAGCCCCGCGATAAAACTGGTTAAGTAAGTAAGCTAAGCATTCCTGGTTCAATACAGACAATAGCCAGAAATGTATGATTCTAAGGCAAAACGAGCAAATTACTGAGGGGGTATATTGGATAGACCCCATAACCTTACCTATTGAGTCATTATAGGCCCCTAACAAACCCACATTACGAAGGCCTCGTCTCACATTGTCTTTATTTGTAATCGATAAGCCCAAAGTCTACTTTAAATATATGTTTATCAGATATCCGTCCCCCGCAATGATAGATATCTCCATCTCAGCCTAAGTTTTCCATCCTGACCTGAATATTTGTCAAGTGACAGTCTCATTTAGTACGGCTCTTGTTCATGTCTACATAATTAGTTCATTTAATTAATTGGGATCGATATATGGCAGATTTCCTTTGTAAGGTAAAGGTAAACTGGGGAAGGATTTGAAAGTAAGTATAAGAGAGAATTGTAAGACATGGATACTGTAAAACTGATTTGGAAAATTAGTAGTTATAACAAATTATTTGAAAACTATAACAACTTTGAAAATCATTTGAAAATGGTGGCAATTTTTGGGGAATTTCAATTTCTCAGGAATTATTGCAGAATAAACATTACATAGATTGAACTAATTGACGGAAAATTAGATATCGACATATTGAGCATTTTGTAGGATTGCAACGGTAGGAATTATTTGAGATATTTTAGGTCTATTCCTAGAAGTTTTATTGTTATTGTTAATTGTCATGAAATTGCTTGAATTATTAATTAACAGTAATGTAGGAACGCAAAGTTATGTGTATAAATTGTGAAAAATATGCAATTCAAGGATTTTTGTTATTACATGGTAATTATAAAACACTGCAAGTATTGCAATTATTGAAAATAAGGGAATTATTTAGGATTTAGAACAAATTCTGCAAATGTAAGCATTTTTTATGAAATGCAAAAATTATCTAAGAATGCCGAATATATTTAAATGGATTGTCATGAGCTATATATAAGACATACCTTCGGAATAATGTGTGGAGATATCTATGAATTGTAGGAATCGGTTTGGGGTGTTGGAAAATGATAAAAGCTTCATTAACAACTATGTACGAGGCTTCTCCAACGGAAACCCATCTTTGATCAACTTACCTTGAAAAGAAATGCAATAATTCAAATGACGTTTGATAATGTTAGTAGTGTTTGTAAGCAACACATGAATAAGTTTCAGGCGTTTGAATTTGATTCTGACTTTTAAAACTTCGATTTTGAAATGGCGTTTGTTGAAAATCCGTGAAAGTTTGATCAGCGTACGGTCCTACAATTTTTATGCGCTGAGGGTGTGCAGCCATTGCATATTCATACGCGAATGCAAACAGTGTATGGAAATGCATGTATGTATTGCGAAAATTTAAGTATGGAAAAGAGGCGACTATGGATGAACCGCGACCAGGTGCACGATGTACTGCATTAACAGAAAACAATATGGCACGTGTGGAAGGCCTTATTAGATAAAATCGTCGAATTTCAGGTAATGAAATTTCAGAAATTGTTGGTGCGAGTATACATAGGATCTGTCCATAGTATTGTTCGTAATCTGGGTTACAGCAAAGTTTGTTTGCAATGGATTCCTCGTCTCTTGTCTAATGAACAAAAATGTTTGCGAATGGGCTTATCCCTGCAACACCTCACAGACTACAGGTAAAATAGTGATTACTTTCTTCTGCCAATAGTTGCTGGTTACGAAACTTGGTGTCATTACTACGAGGCATCCAGTAAGTTATCGTCGATGCAGTGGAAGCATTCCACCACCACCGAAGAAAATTAAAGCACAACCTTCTACAGGCAAGGTGGTGTTAACATTTTTTTTCGACCATGACGGACCCTTGTTGATAGAGTTTAAGCAACCTGGAGTAAATGTCAATGCAAATCTGTACAATGAAACTTTGAACAAGCTTCATCAAGCAGTAAGACGGAAATGTCCAGGAAAACTTACGCATGGGATCATTTTGCTGCACGATAATGCTAGGCCTCGTGTTGCTAATGTGGTAAAAGAAAATCTTCAACGAAAGAAATTGAGGGTTTTAGAGCATCCACGCTATAGCCCGGATTTATCGCCTTGCGATTTCCGTATTTTTGGATCACTGAAAAAGACATTAAAAGGTCGGCATTTTGCCTTAACTGTGACGGTAATTATTTGAAATTAAATTGTTGAATACATTTTTAATAAAGTAAAGATGGGTTTCGGCTGAACACATCTCATATTTTTAAGGTTTGTAATCTTTTTTTTAATTATTCACATCTATACAAATTGTCAAATATAGACAATTCGTAAGATTTTGTGGATAATGGTAATCAGTCTTCTCAATATGTTTGCACAAAGTAACTTGCGAACACTATGAAAATAATAAACAAATGTGAAAATTGTTTTAAAATTTGGAAACTTTAACGACGACGAACCGTGAACAATATTTGAACGAATTTACATAAATGCTTTATTAGCATTGTACAGAAATTTTGAAATTCTAGAAATTGGAGAATTTAGACTGTCTGAATTATTTGAGTCTTATGGTAAATCCTTAGAAACTTTAAAAATGCATTGTGAAATATGGAAATTTATTAAGAACTGGTGAATACATTTGAACCAATTACTAGAAATTTGAAGATCTACTTTACTGGCATTGCAGAGGCGTTAAAGAAATTGTGAAAATGATTTTGTATTTCGAGGAATTGCATTAACATTTAAGGAAATTTAAAAACTAAGGAAATTATTTGAATCTTAAGCACTTAAATATGGGGATTTATTAAAAACTATTTAAACTACTTGTGAAGAATCTAAAAATCTATCTGTGGGCACCGTGTTAGACCGTGTTCACAAATTACAGCAATTGTTCTGAAATTTCAGAAAACTTATTCAAAATGGTGTAAATTTCGAAAACAGTATTGACTGTATGAATAAATTGTCGAAACTTGTGAGATACAAGTACTTTGTAGTATACAGATTATTACCGAAATTTTACAAATTATAGTAACTTTTTGAAACTTGTATGACCTGTTCATAAATTCTGAAAATCTGTGAAAGTTTTTTTTGAACATACTTACGGTACGGAAATGCTTAAAAATGTTAACAAATATTTCCCAAATTACTCGAATTGGTAGCGAATGGACGCCTTTCCGATTTACTGATTGTAACGAAAATCAAAAATTACAATAGAAATATTAAACCCGTATTTATTTTCTCCAAATTTAAATATTTTCAACCGGTGAACATATGCTTTGATGACGGTATAAACAGGTAGCAACTAATCAGAAATATATTAATGCTTTTAGAATTTATGTTCCAAATTAAGTAAGTTAAATAACGTGTTCTATGAACAAACTGTTAGTAGTTGTATACTGTAAAGTGGGCCAATATAATTTCGATAAACGTAATCTTATTTATCAATTATCAACGTAAATACGTATATGAACTTGGTCAAATAATAAACTAATTAGCCATATCTTTTTAATTGTTTTAATACAAATATAAAAATCTGTTATAGGAAATTAATACGGTGTGTTAAACGCCTTCTCAAAACATACAAATTCCATACTAGTGAATAAGTACATTCTGTTATGGTGAAATTTTGAGAATTAAGAATATTATTAAACAACCATTAAAAAGCGAGTCGTTTGTAACAACCTACTTAGTGGGTATTACATGAAAACCATTTAAATATATAGAACACAGGAATTTCAATACAAGGATACTATTTGAACGCTTGGCTTAATCGCCGATATATTTCTTATGGAAATATTACCGAATTAATTTATTAATTACAGTTAAAAATTCACAAAACAGTTGAATTGTGGAGCATTTTAACCTCGTCATATTAGTCTATAAGATTGAAGCCGGAAAGGTATGCCAAAAGTTTGACAAGTTATCCTTCTAGTTTGAGCCACCCTCTTTCTTTTACATACACTGCGTTTTCCTTGTGTTCACTAGCCGTCGTGAAAAACTTCAGGAGAAGACTTAAAAGTTACAACTTTATATGTGCACGCAAGAATGCGCTTAATAAAAAATTTATTATTTACAGTTTGTCAGAGTTTAAATGCCCGTAGAAGCGTTAGAATGTTGTAATAAGGACCCATATATTTTTTTTATGAATTTCTGCACGCAACCACACGCAGTGGGAGGCGGCGACCTCGTGTCTGCATGCAAAAATTTCTATTAGGCCAGCTTGTGATTTATGGAGCAGGATACGTTATCAAGGTACGTCAACTATTATTAAAATTCCCTAGATAATTTTTCACCACAATGCCATTAGCGGTTAATTGGTGGATCAAAGGAGAGCGCTAAGCGTAGCTGCCGGTTTATGAAGACTTCCATGCATATTCAAACCAGACATTTTTACACATCGAGAAGTATATCTACAGACAACAAATATTGCGATGTTTTAGTGTAAATTTGATTGTAAAACTCCTCACACCGCCGACCCTCCAGCCACATAACAGAATACAAATGCCAAGAGCGCCGCGACGACTAGCGTTGCGACGCCAGACAGACATATAGCTTCATTTAATAATATCTCGTAACTCCCCTGCCTTTATTTCGCCATTACATTTTCACAACCACTAAACTCAAATATTTCAACCATCACACTAAGTTGCTTAAGTTGTACTTCTCGTCCAAGCAGCGCCTGCGAACTTAATTTGCCTAATTTACAAACTAATTTTCAATTCAGATATTGCAAATTGTAAATTTGCGGAAGCCGGAATTTACACGGAGAAAATGAAGTTTAAGTCGCTTATGACGTGACCAATTTCGTCCATTAACTTTTCCATTAGCGCTCCATCAACTAAGAGGGTGCAGTTTCCTCAATCAATATCCTGTCGATTCAAGTGTCGATAATCAACGACCTAATATTGGTTTAGTATTTAAAAACGCAGTCAGCTGATCATTGAATTATGGCACAGATTATGAACTTACTTATAACTTAACATAACTCCACACTTTTAAATTAAGGTTGAATAATTAATCGATTTATTACCAAGCCTTTCAATTAGCAATGAAATTTAGATGGTCTTGATATTATAATACTTAAGTCATAGTAAATGCCACACTGTAGTCGAAACACTCGAGTTTAAACCTTACAGTTGATACATCTGATCGAAAATTATAGCATAAAATTGAACATTTTCTAGCGTTGGTGTTAAGCGTTACATAGGTAAGGAAATACCATAGTAACAAAGATTTATCCATGGCTTTTTCATAAAGTTAGCAACATAAATATTTATGCCAAAATAGAATTAGTAGTTAAAAATAATCTTTATACAACATCATAGCTTGCTGTAACTTCTAATCTATATACGTAAACCCATAAAAGTGATTTTAATCTAATCGAATTCCAATGTCCTTTTCATCAAAGTCTATAACTATACCATTTTCTTAAACCTATAAACGCACGTCTGCATCTTAATATGAATAATAGCCAAAAGGCACTTCTGGTTCTAATACCATTTTAAATATGCCTGCTTAGAGGCTTTACTGTGAGCACTTTTCCTTGTATTAAAATTCCCATGAAGCTGGAAAACCGAAATAAACAATAATAAAGCAACATCATTGCATAGATAGCGTAAGACATCACACTACATGTTTGTTGTTTTGGACGGCGAATACGCTTAGGGATGACTTTATTTTCATAACTTCTTTGCACTTGGGTTTAAAGGATAGCAAAAAGGGACCTTCTATCAGAATTTTCATTGGGTGCTCTACAAACAAGCCGCATATCTTCATTTTATAACGTACGTATGTAATCCAGTGGGATTATTGCGTATTTTATTTTTATTTTTTGTAAAAATGCTTCAGGTCTGATTTCCTTGTCCAGACAGGATTAGTAAATTATAGAATTTTCAGGTGAAGTGGTCGTATCGTGCAGCCACACAATGCTTAAACTTCAGCAATAAAATCCGGACAAAATCAGTCGTAAAATGCATTTAAAAAGTCTTGTGCAAGCTCCTGCAACTTCCATTCACAAGAGTTTCTTCAGTAAATATGAAACAGTACCGTGTTCATCTAACAAATAAGTGGACGCGACTGCCTCCCTGGACTTTCCCATACTGGAAACTGTTCATATCATCTTTATTCAACAGTAGAGTTATTTTCCTCAAAACGGTTGTTCAAGCGCTATCCTAAAACCTTGCCTCGTAACGAATAGACTTACAAGGCTTGTAAGAAGTCCCGCCAAATTAAATATCTGCGGCGCCCCTTAATTTCCTTTTAATATGCAACCAGGCATACTTCATTCTCTACTATATACGTGATATTGTGACTGCAAATTGAGTTTGCTGTGATTTTATAACAGACAGACATTTTTTAAAAAACCACTTTTTTGGATTCCTAGAGACCCAAAACGGATATTTCAAACAGAACTCGCTATTTAAGTTTATATATAAAAATTCAACGAGGTTTAGTTTTCTTTTTACGGCGAACAATACCTCACATGTCGACATTTTTAAAGCTTAGCATATACAGGGCGCTGACTTTGAATACTTTCCATAGGGAAAATACATGCATTTGTGGAATTGTTTAATTTCCTGCTCCCCAAGTTGAAAAGCGCATTCGAAACAAGTACGCAAAAGAAGGATTATGTTTACAGATGCTACTTTTATTTTTTAAATATCAAATTAAGTATTAAATACAAAATTTTGATAAATAATTTATAACTTGTTGTTGTAATACCGGTTAAAGAAATGAATGTAGCGCGACAGTATGGCAATGTTTCTGAACCAAAGTGCGCGGGGCTGTCCGTACCGCTAGGCCGTCGCGCGGTCTAACTAGTACCGATCGCTATTGCTACCGAGGTAAAATTCCCTGGAAATTATATTTTGTAGGGCATAAAAAATCGATTTTTTTATTTTCGCGGAAAAAGATTCTTTGGCGCAAACAAATAACAACCGTTAGAATAAAAAAAATATTTTTCTAAAAAAGAGGGGGGAGGGGGCCGGTGCGCTTACATATATCCACGAGTGTAATATTTCTTTGCATATTCATATGCTCCATTACGTACTGAGCGATTCAGTGAAAACCCCAGCTTCCTATCTTTTTTCGTTTATTAATTAAAGGAGTTTGAAGTTTCAAACTTCCAAGCTTCGTAGAGGGCGCCACAGGAAAATTACGGAGTTCTTCAAAAAACATATCGATAGCCCCTTGCGAGGTCTATCGACATATGAAGTTTAAAAAAATTCCTTGGAGCAGTTTTTGAGAAATAATTTTTTGAAAATTTCCAAAATTTTGAAAATTCGTAATTTAGGCCCCTTATAATTTTTCAAAAAACTTTTTATATCACCTCATTTTACCCTTCATATACTATTCAGAAAATAAAAATCATTTGAATCGATTCATCCGTTTTCGAGTAATTGGGCGTTAAACTCAAAATTTTCAAAAAATCATAGCGCCCTTCAGTTTAAAGCTAGCGAGTTCGGCAAAAAACTAACAGATTTGTCTTATGACCCTCTATCGTATCGTATCCGCGATAAAAGTTTCAAAATTGTAATCACGAAAAAAGTGATACCAAAAAAACATGCGTAACTTCCGCTTCCGGTTTCGGATTTTTTTGAAAAGCTTATTTTTTCGATGAATTTTCGATACACCCCCGCATTCCAAAGCGCATTAAAATCGGAGCAATACTTTCGGCTGTAGGAGCGTCACATACATACCCACCCACAGACAGACATTTTTTAAAAACCACTTTTTTGGGTTCCTAGAGACCCAAAACGGATATTTCCGTTAAAATCTCGATTTCGAAAATTTTCATGAATTCAATACTTACCCTATACCTATAAGGTATGGGAAAGTAAAAAAGGAAGAGAGTGGAAGACAAGGTCAAATCCATTTTGTGGAGAGCCAGATGTAGTACTAGTAGTAGTAGCAAGGACGCAAAGACTCAAATAATGTGGACACAATGCAAAAGGAAGAAAACTGTATGTCCAAACGAGCATTAGAGAAAAGGGTAGCAAAATAATGACAGAATAAGGAGAAGGCAAAAAAAGACAAATCAGTGATGTGGAGGAAGATCTATGGACTATGGGGTCATCCATATCAAGTCCACTTATGTTTCAGCCTTCACATCACCGATTTTAATGAAATTAAGTAAATGGTAGTATATGGAGATATGTAAAAATACAAACTCTGGGGTTTGAAATATTAAGGGCTTTGAAGTTACGGGCTATTAAATTTCGACCATTTTTTCTCGAAAACCCCCAACTTTTAGTTTAAGTAAATGTAAATATTTTCCGGCCGGCCATCTATTATAATTACTTAAATACTAGTGATATATACATGATTTTAAAGTATATAAAATGGGCTTTCTTTGATGTACAACTTGCCCTAGTTTTTTTGTTATATTCATACAAAATAAACCCCTACTTGATGAGAAATGTTTTTTCGATTTGTTGAATCGTGTACTCAAATTTGATAAAAAAATTTGGCTGTATGGAGACCATAATTCTTTATAACTGTGGAAAGTTTTATTGTGGGATTGCAATAGGAACACAGTGAAAAAAAAAATTATTTTCTATCGGCAGCTCTACTAAAATTGCCAATCTTGCTTAAAACAAAAGAAAAACGCAGTTTGTAGTCATGGAAACATAATTTGACTTTAAAAATTGGCTCAAGACTGTTCGGAAAACTGTCATTAAAACTTTCATTGTCTTTCTTATTGACTTCAACATATAATAATTTTCTGCAAGAATCACATATTTTCATACCCTTCTGGATATTGTACTTGTTGATGCTGATCATTCATCTATTCAACAACAGGCCTTAAATATTGTAATTTAAAATACTTCTTTTTACCAAATGGGTTGCAACAACATGTATTCCACTTCTTCCGCTTTCTAATTTATACATTTAATTCATCTAAAAACCCTAAACGTAGCACTTAAAAAACCCTCATTTGTTAGTAATTTTATATAGATTTCGTTCCAATCAAGCCGAACTATGCTTTTCTTTTGTATTAAGCTGAACTGGCAAGTTCAGTTACGTCCCCGATAGCAAATGGTTCTATTTTACTCTGTCCACATTGAGACCTCATCAGAATACAAATTTATACATTTCTGGAACATGAAAGTAAAGCTAAAATCGTCGTAAATGTTGTTAAATAATTGTTTTGGTTAGTAATCACGAATATTTATTTCTACTTACGTGAACAATTGCTGTAAATATTTGTAAATAATTGATTAGTTAATACAGTTATTATAAATATTCGTAATTAGTTTTTCGTTATGATAATGCCTATTTTTAAGTATTCGTAAATACTAGTTTCTGTTATCTTAATTATTGCAAACATGATGAATAGTTGCTTTTGTTTATGTTACTTGTTATTATAAATATTTGTAGGTAGTTTTTCTTTATGGAACTAAAATTATGTTAAATTAATAAATTATTAATTGTAGAAGCCGATTTTTAAAATTATGTTTCCATGACTACAAGCTGCTTTTTTCTTTTGTTTTAAGCAAGAGTGGCAATTTTAGTAGAGCTGCCGATAGAAAATATTTTTTTTCACCATGTTCCCATTCAGATCCCACGATAAAACTTTCCACAGTTTTAAAGGATTATAGTCCGTATATGCTCAAATTTTTCTATCAAATTTAATTACACCGATTTTCGACAAATCGCAAAGGCATTTCTCATCAAGTAGGCGTATGTCTTGTATAAATATAACAAAAAAACTTGGACAGTTATACATCAAATGAAAGCGCATTTTATATAATTTAAAGTAATGTATACAGTGCGGTCGTAAAATGTCCGACTTGATATTTCTTCACAAAATTTTGTATGCTTTAATGGGAGGCTAAATACTACTTTCTAGCACATATTTAAATTTCATAAATTTTTATAGATTTTTAAACGGAAATGGGAGTCAAGTGACACGTCATTTGAAAGGTATTTTAATGCCGTTTCTGATTCGTGAGTTTCATAAAAAAATATTCATCCAGAAGAAAATGATAGATGATTGAAAATAACAAGTTTATGGAAAAAAGAAGGCACCCAGAACATTTTTTTGGCCGGAGCGATTTGCAATCCAGATATGTATGATACTTTTCCTTATTGCACTTTCCCGTAGCTCGTACCGTTCGGCCGCCAGAGGCGTCCAAAGTTGAAACACGAATCAACGTCCAGCACGTGTCCACTTCATCGCAGCGGGTCAGCCGCGATTTCACTCTGTTTGCGTAAGTAAGGCGCATCGACGGCCAGCGAAGGCGGTTGTAACATCCCCGAAGGGAGCGCCGGGGACGTCGACTAAGCTTTTATGCCGATTATTACGTTTTTTTCGACGTTTCGGCATCCCCGCGTCCCCTTTGGGGATATTACAACCGCATTCGCCGGCCGCTGATGCACCGTACTTATGCGAACAGATTAAGCTCGCGTCCGACCCACAGCGATGACGTGGATACGTGCTTGACGTCAATTCGTGTTTCGATTTTGGATGCCCCTGGTATAACAGGGCTAAGGACTGAAGCATGTGGAAGACAGTGATACGAGGCCAGCAAGGCTTGCAGCACTAGTAAATGTAACAATAATTACCCCGGAAATTTCCAAACAGGGCAATTTTCCAACTTGGGCTCCTGTGAAACCATACACAGAGTTTGCAGATATCTTCAAAGCTAACTGTCTGCCATCCAACACGGCTCGCATAACTGGATCTTTTTCGTTCTTGAGTTCCGCTTTTGCCTGTTTTCTTGCTCCCAAAAGGTGCTGCAGAATTTTTGGAAGTAAACCTTGCCGAACTGATGATTTCACAAACATGCACTCTGCTGGAGTGACTGTTATTTGGTCGGGAGTTAAACCTAACTTATCCCTCATGTTAGGCTTTAAAAGTGTTGAGTAACACAAGTTATGGGCAATCATTATACTGGGGTACAGAGAACTAAAATCCAAGGTGGCTATTGGGTCTGTGTAATATCCTCGAATTGGTTCGATGACAGTTGCTCCCTCATACTGTTCGGAACTGGCAGTCTGTTGATGAGTTGGCATGAAGTAGCCTGCTTCCTGGCACTGAATAATAATATATTTATATTACTATAACATTTAGGATACCATTTATTAATTGCCGGGTACAGGGGAAAAATGTGCTAAGTTACAAAATGTTTTTTTTTTAATATTCAATATTATGAAAAATCATCTTTGATTAATATTAACAAATACTTTAATATATTAATACAGGAAACTCATATACGTTTAGCATGATGAAATGCGAGACATTGATAGTAGCGTCATCTAAGCAGTTCGGTGGGCAAGTTTCAGTAAATTTGGATAATAAATTTACAGATTACTGTTTTAAATTTATTTTAATAGTTAAGAACCAAACCTTACAAAATGTTATAAACTTATTAAACTTACAAAGTAAAGTAAAATATCATAATTATCAAATATTATTAATTAAATAAGGGTTTTGCTATAAGAAAGTAAATGGCATTTGCTTTAAATGTGCCACAAATGTTTTCGACAGCTGCCAAATACAAATCTTAGTGGCCCACCAAGCCGCACGGATCGCTGCAGTCAGTGTCACGAGTTTTTCGGCCAAGTTTCCTGTATTAATATATTAAAGTATTTGATATTAATCATTGTTATCATTGTACGAGGGCAATTTGAAATGTTCATGGCCTGACATATAGATGGCGTTGCGAAGTCTAAAATTTTTGGTTCGACGCAATGCTGGGCTCCATTTATGTACAACTGTCAAATCGATCTGCCAAGTAGATTGTCGTCAACAGCGGGTTTAATAAACCAATCTGTGGGTATTTTTAAAAATGGACAAAATTGAACCTCGTGCCGTGATAAAATTTCTTTTTAAAAAAGGTTTAACACCTACGGAAATTTTTAACGAGATGAAAAGTGTGTTAGGTGCTACTGTACCTTCATTTACAACAGTAAAAAATTGGGCTGCAGAATTTAAACGTGGTCGTACTAGCTTAGAAGATGACCCCCGCAGCAGACGACCAAAAACTGCCACAACACCGGAAATCATCAATAAAGTGCTCGATATTGTTTTGAAGGACCGCTGATTAAAGGTGGCTGAAATTGCTACTGCTATGGGCATTTCAAATGAACGCTCATTTCATATTTTAACCGAAGAATTAGGGATGAGAAAACTGTCTGCAAGTGCCGGGTTTGTTAACGATTGATCACAAACGCACTCGAATGCAAATTGCTCAAGAACGTTTCAAGAAGAATACGGTTGATTTCATTCGCAAATTTGTAGAGACTGATAAAACTTGGGTCCACCACTTCACCCCTGAAACAAAACAATGGAAGCACAGAGGTTCTCCACTTCTAAAAAAGGCAAAGTCAATTCTACCGGTAGGAAAAGTTAAGGCTTCCACTTTTTGGGATGCTACCGGCATACTACTGATTGACTGTTTCCCAAGGGTCAAACGATAACTGGAGAGTAGTATGCTAATCTTTTAGACCAACTGAACCAAAATATTCGTGCCAGAAGACCGGGATTATCAAAGTAAAAAAATCATTCTTCATCATGACTATGCGTGTGCGCATACAAGTGTCATTTCTATGGCAAAAATCGCCAAAGTACGATTTGTTGCCCCATTCGCTTTATTCTCCGGATTTAGCGCCGTCCGACTTCCATCTCTTTCCGCAGCTGAAAAGTTTCTTGGGCGGCAAGCGATTTTCGTCAGATGATGAGCTGAAAGCAACATTAGACAGTTATTTTGAAGACCTCGAAGAATCTGACTTCCGGGATGGTATAAAGGCGCAAGAGCATCGCTGGACTAAGTGTATTGAAGTTCAGGGAGACTATATTGAGAAATAAAAATAATTTCAAACAGTAAAATACAGTCATTCATTATCAGGCCGCGAACATTTCAAATTACCCTCGTATATTGTATTATAAATGCTTCTTCTTACACGAAAATACAGGCCTGGAAAATTTTATACTTCAGCCCCTGCATTGCAGAGAAAGACGTCGAAAATTACCGTGTTCGGGGAAGCGTCACGGAGCTGTTAATTGATATAACCATCTGAGGTTTACGTGGTTCAATAGAGCTATCCCTGCTCTACAATTGTGGATATGAGTGTCGTCGAAAACAACCGTCTTCAGGTCGAAAAATGCCAAAACTATAGGATTAAAAAGTGGCGGCCCTCACACTTTAGCGACCCATTTTGAGACCGGGCGAGGGTAATGGCATGTCTCCCATACACGCCTGCGAAAATCGCATCTTGGTATTTCAAGTCCATTCTCCGACAGTGACCGTTTCTGGTCCGAAAAGCGTACATGATTTAAAGCTTTATTCGGAAAAAATTATTCGAGGCTTATTTTCCAAAAGCGACAGGCTGACAAATGCGGCTTGCCCCGTTGCAAAGAGCGTCGCGAATACTACCGGGCAGCGCGGAACCTTTCCGATCGGGTTACGCGATTCTCGGCCAGGAGGCGCGGGTTTTCAAAGGTTTGTTATGTTCGTTTGAGTTTTGCCGCCTAGCCTTTGAAATTTCCCATCTGTTCCGTTTGCCGTACTTGTATAAGTCGGGATTTGTCGACAAAAGGCAGTTCTTGGAACCCTTCGCTTGCAGGTGCGCCGGAAGGCACACGTGCAAGAAGATTGTTCTAGAACAATTTCGTTGGGTGGGAGTTTTGCGGCCGGGGAAAGTCAGTGGACGCCAGCCTCTGGAAGTAAACAGACGTGATTGTCGGGTTGTTGGCTGCTGTCTTCTGCTGGATGAAGTTATCGTTTCGTTTTTTGCTTTAGGCAAAAGAATCTTCGACTTGTGCGGGATTAAATATATTAGCAGAGTGTCAGCTTTTTGTAAAGACAATCCAGTGAATTTGTTCTCTCGACTTGTGTCGGAATAGAAGCTTTCAACATCGTGACAGTGTCCTCTGAGCCGTTGCAAGTGAGTTTTTGGTATTTGAAGTTCCCGTCTTTCGTTTCTCTGTCAAAGAAAGTTCTGGTCCATAGCGTTGCGTCTCCCTCGTGATCTAATCTTCAGGGGCGTGCCTGGGAATTTTTCCTGCTTCCTGAAAAACCTAGGAGCACCCCAATTGTGCCTCTCTCTACTCCGTACCGAAGGGAACACTAAGGCAGAACTTGCCAATGTACTGTACAGTGTTTGTTTTTCCCTGTTTCGTTAAAGACTAAAAAATAGAACAGTTTAATTTCCTTGTAATATTAAAAGTGAGGCAACAGTCAGTTGCCCAGTGTTTCGTTATTCGTTTAGGTTAAAGTTGGATAATTTCTGTAAACTCGAACGTCACTAGCTGCGCAGATCTGTTCATTAAAGTAAATGCCGCAACCCACTGGCGGCGAGCCTATTTTGTTTGAACGTTCAATATTCTCTCTGTGTATAACCACAATTATTAACGTTTTGGATAATTTTCTTGTACTATGTGTTTTACCAATTTCAAACAGCAGTAGAATTATGTTTGTCTTAAAATTCATTTATTTGTGTGTATTGTGTTGTGCATGAACGTAGTAAGCATTATATACAGGAGGAGGCACAATAAACGTGAGTTCGATTCCCGTCAGTTGCTGGCTTCTCGGCCTTCCACGAGAACCTTCAATCAGCTGTGATTTGGAAGGTGGCGCCCACTTATTTTAACTTACTCTGTACACAACTACGTTCGATTTTCCTCCCGTAAGCGTTTGCCGTGAACCACCCCTACTCCTCTGAGCTAAGCCGAAGGCCTTTTCCACCTTTCCTGTTGCGGGTCAACGAAAATGCTCGTTTGGCCTGTAACAGGTTTAAAATTACCGACATTACGACTGCTGTCGAGGCGGCGCTGAAAACGGCCGGCAAATTTTAATCTTGAACTGGTCCAGTGGTGCGTTTTTAAAGTCAATATTGCAAACATGCGCTTTTTCCGCTAATTACCATCATCTGCATTTTATTGGTTAATACGGTTACTTCCAAAGCACGAAATCTGGGGCAGTTTACAGAAAGGTATAAAACGGGCGAGGGCGCGTTTCCGACTTGCGTCTGTCAAGAACACGGATCAGCAAGACTGATCATCCATACTCCAAAGTCGTCTGCTCTCCTCAAAGGACAAAAATGTTTATGCATCATTTGTGCTTGCCAGCACTCGCTTATAAACTAAAATTGCAAACTTCCTCCTCTTTTCACCCTCTTCCCTTTCTTCTAACCCTTCTTTTCCTTTTCTCAATTCTTCAGTATCTTGCCCTCTTTTTTCTCTCCTCCACCATTTCCTTCCTTTCGCTTCATCTTTCCCTTTCACCCCTCGTCCTTTTACCCATTTCCTCCCACTCCCACGTTCCGCTTTCCTACTTTCAACCACTTTCCCATTTCTTCTCTCATTTTCATGACTCCTCTCCTCTTTTCGTTTTTTCTTTACCCGTTTCTTTTTTTCTTCTCTTTGTTTCCCTTTTCCTGTCCTTAGTTCTTCTTTTTTCCTTTCTATTCCACCCTATTCTTTTCTACCTATTTTCAAAGGTTTAAAATTGCCAACATTACGACCGTTGTCGAGACGGCGCTAAAAACGGCCAGCAATTTGTTTTTATGTGAAAGGTAGGTAGGTTTCGTGTCATAATAGTCTTATAGACAAACAAAATATACAATACAATTGTTTTAAAATAAGGTTTGTCCCTTGTACCCTTCAACTGTTTCTTGCCAAAGTGCATTAAAATTTAGCTTAATTAACATTGATATCATATTACCTTTACTTATTAAAACATTATACACGTTGTTCAAAACTTACATATCGTAACAGTTGGGCAACTACTTTCACTTGTTCACCTTTGGTTAATAAGCTCGTTATGGGCACACCAGTAACCCGAGCCATTTCAATATCATTTGTAAAGCTTTTGACATGATCCAACAAGCGCAAAGGCAAATCAGCATCTTTTAGGCAGTAAACAGCAAGTCTATTACAAACGAAATTGTATTAATCAAATTAAAACAGAATCTGATGTTTTACCTGCGTCGAGTTTGTTCGTCTCCATTTTGCAAATCCGTAATAATACTGTAATGCACGTCTTCCTTCTGTTCCCCTAAAATTTCTTTGCTCACATTGTTGAGGGTATACGATCGTAGTTTAAAGTCTCTCTTCATTACCATAAACATGTCGTACGCTACACGGCCCTCGAAATTCACCGTTTTAAAGCTGCGTTTTCCTATTTTTGTCTGAGTCGTGGTTTCCTTTACAACAGATCTAAGGGTTTCACAATTTTATGAGAATGAAATCAGCGAAATTTTAACAACTTACTTAATATCTAAAATTCTGCCCAATAAATTAAAAGTCTTGAGCTTCAAGTATTTTGCTCTATCCAAAAGATATGGCATGTCAAAATTGTTGATGTTGTATCCTGTGAAGACATCAGGATCTAAGTGTCTTACGAATGCACTCCACGCTTCCAACATAGCATGTTCTGTGTCAAAGCAGCGCACCTACCAAAACAAAACATATACTCAATCAGTAAATATAAGATTAATAAATTCAATAGCTCTTATTTCAATTGTATTAATTATCATTAATAAAACCAATACAAACTTAAACAACAATTTCAGTTATAGAAACATGACAGTTGAAGTTGATCTTCGTCTCTTCTATTTCAAAGCTTCTAATAATGGCAAATTTAAGAACTCAGTTTGTTTATTTATTAAAGGTAGAATGGGCAAGTGCTTATAAATTTTAAATGCTTCCAATATATTCAATTGATGTCTCATTGATCACAAATGTATATGGTGCATAGATTACACAATTAAATGGATAAAGAAGGCGTACAAGAAAAATGGAGTCAGTTACAAGAATTGTTGCAAGAAGTTGCAGACCAAATAGTACCAAAAAATAAGAAAAAGAGACAAAAGGATTGGTATGATAAAGAATGTGGAGGAGCAGTGGAGAGATGCAATAAAGCCAGAATGAATAAAATAAGGACTGGGAAAATTGGAAAACGAAGAACTGTATAAACATGAAAGAAGAAATGAAAAAACTATCCAGAAAAAGAAAGGGTTGTACTAGGAACAGCAACTTAGTAAAATCGAAGAACATTTTGTTAACAGACAGGTCAAAAATTACTATCAAGAGGTAATGGAAGGAAGGAGCTACACAAAAACATGGCAAAATATTACAAGGATGAAAATGGCAAGTTATTGGGAGCAATAAACAGGATAGATGGGCGAGGTATTTTGAACAAGTAATTTAATCAAGAAAAACAAGGGCAAGAGGTGAAGCAGCAGACAGAAAAAGTGAATAACCAGATTACACAGGATGAGGTGCCACCGAAGAGTGAATTTATGGCTGTAATAGCCAACCTAAAAAACATTACAAAGCGAGATAACAAGGATATTACAAGGAACAAATACCTAAACAATTGTTGGAAGCTATTTTGTGCCCTATATACAGAAAAAGGTAACATCATGAATTGTAAAAATACAGGGGAATAACTTTACAGGATACAGTGTGTAAGATTTAGTGACATTAATTAGAGCACAAATCAAGTGTGTTGTGGAAACCACTATAGGAGAGTACCAAGCTGGCTCTTGAGCAAATAGATCAGATCTTCGCAATGAAACTTTAACAAGTTCTTATGAATTTAATTTGTCATTAAATATGCAGTTTTTGATTTTAGGCAAGCATGACACAATTAAGAGGCAAAAATTGTATGGAGTGCTAGAATTCTTTGAGAAAATATAAGCATAACAAAAGTTCAGTAAAAAAAAATATTAAATGTAAGGTTATGGAAGAACCTACTGGAGAAATACAGGGTGGTCCAAAGTTTACCTTTCAAACTTTAGGGGCTGATAGAGGATCTCTAAATAAGTAGAAAAGTCCATAAGACCTTACTTCCTTAGGTGACTACTAACAAAGATACAGAGGGTTAAAGTTTTGCGAAAAACAAATGATTTTTTGTATAATTCGGAAACTATGTATGTTATCGATTTTAAATTTTAGGGGCGGTCAAGCTTTTTAAGCCTCTATTGTATTACGAAATCTTGTCTTTGAACTGCCACCAGAGGCGTCGTCGCAAGGGGGGGCAGTCAATTTTTTTGCCAAAACTATGTTACGCCACTGCTTTCTG
>JABXWE010019567.1:0-27000 GCA_014611495.1 Limonius californicus | reverse complement strand
CTCTCTCTCTCTCCTCGGAGTTAAAGATGCGCTTCCGATTGTGACCGTTTTTCGGTATAATCGAAATTTTCCGAGACTTGTATTTTCCAAAGTGAATGAACTAGCGAAATGCAGTTTCGATCGGCAGACAGAGTTCGCCGCAAATGGATTTACTATAAAGCGCTGTCTGGGGACATTAGATGCGGCCTTCCGAGCTCCCTAAAGCTGTGTGGGTGTGACCCGATCCGAAACCATTCAGTCCGAAATAACCGTAAAAAACCATTTTGAATACTATAAACTCATAAACTTGTTATCGGTGCAAGATAACGTTCGAATCCCTGCCAATCCGGCGGTATGGCAACCAGGCCATTCCACTTTTGCATGTGTTTCACAGATAGGTAAAGTAACGTGCGTATAAGAAATGTTTGCGGACCGAAAGGCTGTTCTGCACTCGGTTACCACTTTAATTCTGCAGAGGTAGTTAGTGACGGTGGGGCACTATCCCAGGGACACCGACGGTTTTAGGTGCTCTCCGAGGCACCAGGAATAGCAGTGGGTTAGCGTAGATTTTCGATCACTCATTCAAGTGCTGATCACGCGGGTCGTACCTGGATTTTGAATACTGTTTGACCAGTATCTACTCACATCCTTCTCAAGAGACGCCAGAGGATGTTTTTCACCGCGAAGAGGATCGTTTACGAAAATGTAGCCATGACAAAACGCGTAAACCGCAGGTAACCAAAGTAAACGGTGACTTTGCCAAATGGCGCCGAAAACGGTTAATTTCGACCCGGGGTGCTAAAAATGATCCCTGATGGGTTTTAACGCTAACCAATAACCAGCTATAAGCCATCAAAGTCGAAAAATAAGCCTGCCGGCCAAGCCGAGCACGCCAGGGATGGCTGCTAAGCGTTCGGCGAGTTTGAAACGATTCCGTGCAAAAATTTCGAGTTTTTGAAATAGGATTTTGTTCCGAAAAGGTTTTTAGGGAGAGCGGTCGGTCAAAAAGTAGCGAAGGGGTTCCACTCCTATAGCATCAAGTCCGGTCCTTCGACCCGAACCCCCAACCTGCTTGTGGACCGAGCTATGGGCAAAAAAGAAAACAGGTCCAGGGCCGCTGGCGGCTACTCGGTGGTACTGCCGATCCCCCGGTTCTGTTCCATAACATCCAAAATAAACCAAAATGTCCCTCTCGCCCGGTCCCTGCAAAATTTTTCGAATTTTCATGCCTACTGGATTTTTGAATCATTCGGTTTTTTTTTTCGAATTTCGAACATTCCCGCAACATTTCCACCGGACAATCTGGAAAATGAGCCGAAAATTCTGAGGGGAGGGGTTCGAAAAAATGCGAGGCGAAGTATCCCCCTACGGCGGCGTACCGAAACCTGAAGGTTTATACCTGATGATCGGGACCATTAGCGTATATGGGTGGTATCTGTTTATTAAAGAATTGCCACATCAAACGCATCGTGCCAACTAACATCATCTAATTTAATATTTGAATTAATATTTACGAAGTGAAGTTTCATCTTTCAAAAAGACAACTTTAAACTAGGGAGTTTAGTTTTTATTAGGTACTTTATTTTTGCAAAGCTTTAAGTGCTTATAAAGAGAAAAGACTAACTTTGAAAGACGTGAAAAACACACTAACTTTTATATAACAAATTCACTTATATTTATAGTACTATAATGTTATCTATTGTGGATATTATTAGTTCCATATCGTGTAGAAGTAATTTATAAGCTTATATTTATAATTTTTTCTGAATATCTTTTATGTAATTGTAAACGATAAAGTAAATGTCTGTTTTTTTAGTTGGTACTATTTTTTGTTTGTAATGTGCAACTCAAAAAATATGTTTTAAATCTTCTTTTCTCCACAAGTTGTACATCCCATAATATATGTATCATTTAGTGATAAGAGAATAATCAATAGGTAACTACTTATTTTACTTAATACATTCATTTAATGTAATAAATCAATGTAAAGACTTATAAGTGAAATAAAGAATAGCTTAAATTCCGTATATAAAGTTTAATAGTTTTTTAAAAAGACTAGCTTCACATTCGTCAATTTAATTCGCACATGCATTCTGCTGAATCTTGGTATCCCAGCTTGTGCTTGTATTTACCAAACAAGGCATGGTTAGGGTAAATGCGGGTGCTGTTGGCAGGTCCCCGATGATTGGCACCTTCGTACAGTTTTTGTTTTAAACAGTAAATTGTAGGCTTTTCTAACAAATTTATATTTTTTAAGTCCGGCTGTTTTTATGTTTGTATTATTTATTTAATAAAAATACTCATTAGGTTACAAGTTATACATACAAGCCCTGTCACATAGATCGTGGCTGTGTCTCTAGACCCGCTCACGTTATATGCTTATATTTCACCGGCAACCTTGTATTTTTGAATGCAAGCAATATACCTTTTGTAACGCTTTCAGTTTCGATGTGAGAGGCTGATGTCTCAGAGGATGTTCGTCAAGGTGAGTTTTATGAATTTTAAGAATTCAGCTTCAGAAACTAGGTCATAATTTTGTCAATTTCACTCAGAAACCGTTGGGGTTTCTTTCATTATTAGTATATGCCTTTATTCAACAATAATTCCATTAAATACATGCTATACAATCCATATTTTATATTATTTTGGGGGTGCCAACGATTGGATCGCGAAACAGTGTTTTTCCATTGATTGGCATGAGTGCCAATCAATGGTGCATTTCTGTTTATAGAGAGAACCAATCATTAAATCTTCTTTATTTCGACCATTATTTTCATCTAAGTCGATGGATACTGCTCAAACAAATTTGAAAAAAATTGCTAACTGAACAGAGACGTCATGTACGTGTTGGAAGCATATAATTTGGCTGGAAAATTATGACATTGTTACTTATATCACTGACATTCTTTTCAAATTTCAATTTTTCTGATTCTTGTTTGTTTCGCATTATCTCTTGTATGAAGGTATCTAATGTTCCAGTATTTTTCTACTAGATGCCAAAAGTGAAAGTTAGTTAGTCAAAGCTATGTGAAGCGGTACACCGAAGAACAAATAAAAATCACACCGGAAGAAATAAAAACCGACAAATCCAAAAAGTACGGCATAATAAAGGTCACACTGCAGTTTCGACTTAGTTCAAAATTCAAAACTCCCACACGAGAACCACTTTACTGAACAAGACATTCTGAATATGGATATGGTATTTTTTAAAACAGAAGAGTTTGCTGATGTCTCACACTCCGAAGTTGCCGAAAAAGAAATAAGTACTTTCGGTCTTGAAGATGTTGCAATGGAGTTTCCTAATCCGAAACCCTCGATCTCGCCAGTGATTATAAGCGAAACGTCAAAATGTGAGATCGGATGACATACGGGACAAACAATATCCGGAAACGATTGCTTCAGGTAATTAAATAACCATCGATAGACCCATTTGCAACGAACCCCCATGTACCTACTATGGATGACCCTACTGAACCTTTAGCGAACCATAAACCTTCTACACCTGATGCCGCAACAGAAGATAGCCTTACTGAACCTTTAGCGAATCACAGACCTTTCTGCGACACAGGATGGCCCTACCAAACCTTCAGCGAACGGCGAAAATAATAATGACTTATCAACGTTTCTATTTTGGCCGAAAACTCCCGAAAGAAAAGGTAAGAAGGCGACCAGGAGAATCCCATACGTCATAACTTCGTCAGGATTCAAACAGATTTTTGAAGAGAAACAAAGACTTAAAGAATTGGAAATTGAAATAAAGAAGCAACGCTAAGATAAGAGATTAGAGAATAGTATCAGTAAGAAAAAGACTGAAACAAATACGAAGACTACTTCGAAAATTGCTTCGAAAAAAGCTTCAAAGGCAGCCTCGACCATTGTACGAAAAACTGCTCCCAAGATGCCTCCACACCATGTATGCGATATATTTAGAGACGGAGATGACTATTCAGCTAATTACCACTGGAAAACAAGATGAAGTACAAAGTAAGGCGACCGTATATGGAAGGCTGTGTTATTTTTGTGTTGTACAAATCTTGGAATAAAATGTCGAAGATGTACCAGAACGTATCATATCATTTGCGTGACGAAGAAAAAATTGTTCGAAAACAATTTTGAATGTATTACATGCAAAGAAAAATCGATTTAAATATCCTTGTTCCATACTTATTTCCATTTCCAAGTACATGTTTTCTATGTATCTGCTCAGTTTTTTTGTACATTTTAAGAATTTTTATATTTTTTTTAGTGATAATGCAAAAACTAGCAATTTGAATTTGTTCAAATGTTTATTTTCATATTTATGATAAGATTATTTGTTTGTTATACTTATAGTTTAGTTCAACGTCCCTTTACTTGCAGTATTGCATTTTTTTAAATAAAACGTGTTTGATATTGCTTTATTTATTGTTCATTGCAAAATTGAAACCCGGTATTAAATTTTTGGCATAACTTACGCTAGGGTGCCAATGAAACACGTAGATAAGCCCAATGCCAATAATGCCAATCAACGGTTCAATCTTCAATACCAATGATTGGCTACCCTGCCAATCAGTGGTTCAATCTCCAATATCAATGATTGGCTACCCTGCCAATCAGTGGTTCAATTCTTATGCCAATCATTCGCTATACTGCCAATAGCTGACATAAATGCAGTCCTTTACTTTTATTTTTTTTTCACTTATGTCAGGCACTTGTTGAATAAAAACTTGACAGATTTATGTAAGACATCGACCACTCTACCACTAATACTGATGATCTACTGAGCCTTTGAAGGTGAAAACCCTCTTAAGGTTCCAATCAATGAGTGTTTTACCCTACTTCTTATTCTGAAAATTATTTGAATAAACCTTCTGTTACTTTAATTAGTAAAGCATGGGATTCGAGAGCGAGCACTGGAGTAGAGCAGCGTTCCTTGCCTCTGATAACAGTGCGATAGGTACTCTTGACCTTAACGCTATTCGTAGCAAACACTGTAAGTTCAATTATTTTTATTTTATTTATCAACAACAAACAACGCAATATCCTTCACTGAATTAAAAATGGATTATCAAACGCCTCACAAGCGTAAAGTTGATAATTTAACACCGCCAGGGAATGAGGTCCAGAAACGGTATGCATGGTCCACTCAGAATTTATTAACCACCAATAATTTATACCTTAACAAGCTTAGAAAACAAATTAAATGATACTGAATCCCGCAAACGAATTAGAAGTAGTACCTACATAATACGCGACCAGAAACGAAAACGCCAAATAACAAAGTCTCGCCCATCTATCTATCAAACACCGTAAATCATAAAGCCTTGATTGAAGACATTCAAAAATTAATATTGCCCTGCAAAGTGAGTTTTTGTTACGCGCCAAACGAGCTTTTTCGTCGGCCCACAAACGGATAGGTGGAAAAAGGCCTACAGCTTAGCTCAGAGGAGTAGGAGTGGTTCACGGAAACCGCTTACGGGAGGAAATCTTTCTAGTTATGTACAGGGTATGTGGAAATTAACGGGCTCGGCTCCACCTTCCAAATAACAGCTGATTGCGAGTTCTCGTGGAAGGCCGAGGAGCCAGCAGTTTACGGAGATCGACCTACCTTTATCATGCGGCATGCCTCCCTACTGTTTATAAAGCTTACACAGTTCATGCACACACAAATACAAAATACTCAACAATAAAAGATGTAATAAATTTGACATAAGGTATTTAAATTCTCCAAACAAATCTACGCGTCCAGTGGCGTCGGAGTTTACAAGAATAACACAATATATAATAGCTTTTTACAAATGTTAGGAAAAGAAAATGACAGTTGATGACTGAAGATCGCTTTTTGTCGCTTAAAAAAGGGTTCAATCCCTTGAATTTTGAAAGTTAAACGCGTAAAAGGTTTTTTTCACAACACAAAAACTAGTTCTTTTACCTTGGCTTTCGGTAAAAGGGGTAGAGAGAGGCAGGCACAATTTTGGGGTGTTTTCTAGATGCAGGAAAATCTTCAGGCACAGTCTGGGGCGTTTTCCTGTCTGGAAAAAAGGTAGACGATGACCTTCAGGAAACTTTGAACGAGATATTCGCTGCTTCGAACAGGGTTCAGACTATTAAAAAACAACAGCTCCAAGAATCACACTTTCACGGGATTTTAATTCGCTTGTATCCGAATAAATCGAAAGAACAATAACACTGGATTGTTCTCCACCAAAGCTAACACTCTGCTAATATTTATTTATAATCCCACTCAGTCGAGATTCTTTTGTCTAACGTAGAAATACGGTACGGTAACACTCAATTAGCAGATGAGCCTCGAAGAAACCCGTTATCAAAACATACATCGTCTGTGTCCAAAGTCTAGCGCCTACTGGAGTTGCCCCAAGTTTCCAAGCCAAATTTGTTCTAGAACAAAATCGACACGTGCGATTTTCGAGAACGTTTTTAAGATGCAATCTCGGTGAGGCTGAACGCCGCTGACATGGGAATTCTAGGAAATGTTTATGGTCGCCGTTAATAAACATGTCAAACGTTAGATTAAGTTCCGAAAAGTGGCCTTCCATAAATTTAATTTTAAGAAAATAACGAAAACTGTAATCAACATAAAAATGGCAATTAAAATAAAAATTTGATTCCTATGGAGCGGCAATTAAAATGTTGCTTTAATACAGATGGAGCGGCACAATCAGATGAACATAACATCACATCGGTTTCAGGCAGTAGATGTTGCTATTATATTTCCACTGAATGAGTTGAAAAACTGGCAACGCAGTAAGCTGAATAAAATTATTGAAATATCTGATGTTGGGCAAATTGCCAAGGCTTATGTAAGGGCTGGAACATTATCAAACGCTGAAAGTGGTTTCAGAAAAACAGGCATTTACCCCTATGACTCTAATGTATTTACAGATGTTGATTTTGCTCCGGCAGAACTTGCAGAAACAGAGATGCCTGTCGTTATCCAATATTAATTACTCTGATAACACTCTGTCGTCGACACAAAACATTGATGGATTTTTTGAGGATACACCGATTCCATCAACTTCAGCTTGTGTTTCAGAAGAAGTTTTAGTCAGGCCACAGACACCCTCTCCGATCAGTTCAGTAAATTTAATATCCCCTTAAGACATTTTGACTTCGCCAAAAGTTGTGTCTAAACAGCCTGTTAGAAGTAGTCGCAAACGTGACATAACTGTCGTAATAACGTCATCATCGTATATGAACGAACTCAAGAAACCCCAAGTCATGTTAAACCTCCAAAGCAAGTAAAGAGAGATTTGTTCACTGATGAAGTAGCAACAAAATCAAACAACTATAAACGAAACCGTAATGCATCGTCAAAAAGTGTTAAGAAGAAAGCCACTGCCAGTTCATCGTCATCAGAAAGCTCTGACTCAGATGATATTTGCCAAGAATCGGATGATTCTTTTATTTGTGAAAGTAATGAGTCCTTGGAAGGTTCAGAAACAAAATTTACGTTGGCTCAAAAACAAATTTGCCTGAATGATTTCGTTTGTGTCTCACTAAAGGAAGTAAAAAAGCAAGTCGTCAAAGAGTTTGTAGGCCAAATTATACGAGTAGTTGAAGAAGAAGCAAAAGATTTGGAAGTAGCCTATGAGGTAAAATTCTTCTCTGTATTTCCGGAGATTGATGACAATGAAATAACAGGAGTTTTGCCAAAATTTAATATCATAAGACGATATGGCAAAATTATCTTTTCATAAGTTACCTACTAAATAAAACTTGATTTTTTGAAATGTTTCCTTTTTTGACATTGCTCATTCGTTGTTTGAGAAATTTTACTTTACCCCGTTCGTTATTTCACTTTACCCCGATAGGTGGGGTAAACTGGAATAAGCGCACATTATTAAATAATACTCAATAATTTTAAATTGTGATCGCTTATCATTTCAAAATTTCTCCTATACATTCCCAAAGACACTACTAATAATGACCATAGCAGAAAAACAACTAAAATTAAAATTTACGCAAAATAGATTATTTTTATTTTTTGCCATTCCACTATACCCTCCTTGCCCCTACGTTAAATGGTTAGGATTTAGTGATAAGCATACTAGTTGGATTGATTCTAACAACGTAGCGTAACGGTAATAATTATTTTTATAAATTGCTAACTGATAAAAATCAGCATCTATATAAGTAGAAAACTTATTATGCAGTATTAGTCTGTCTAAGATAGTTTTTATAATCAACATGTATCTCACAACTGTTGTTGCATTAGTGTTGGCAATATACAACGCTAACGCACAAATTTGGGTTAACGAAAACAATTATACTATTGAAGCTGGAGGCTCTTTTTTTCTACATGAAAAGCACCAAGACTCATTGTCAGTCATTTTTAATGAATATGCTTCATTTTATACCAAGGATCGTAAACCTATATAAGTAAGTACCTATAAAAATTTAATTACTATAAGCTTTATTTTAAAATATTGCACGTATTTACAGCTACACTAGTTATTGAAACAATCTATGGGAAAAACCTTACCATTGGATATGTTATTGGCGCATATAAAAACTACTATCCAATCATTCCTTCTGAGTTTAACAAAATGTGGTGTGGAAACTTTAACTTTAAAATACTTATAGGCACACATCTTGTGTATTACCGAGATTATTGGTGGAGAAATTCTAAGGAATTTTACTCAGCTATGAAACACAATAGTTTTAAATTTTAGGAAAAAGTTAAATGTTTCATATATGCATGACTATTAATAAATTTTAAAACAACATATTTTCTATGTAGAAAAATAATAAAGCTTACAATATTAATCGTTTATTTGGTATATTATAAATCATACAATCCTTATGTATAAAATAAAGTTTGCGTTAAAACGTCATCATCAAATAAATCCTTTTTTTATTCTGTGAAATTTTTTGCAGCCCTTTTCGATTTTTTTGGAGGTGGCATACTTTCTTTATTTTCAGAGTCGCTGCATAATATCACATCTGGTGATGCAGGCGGCTCTATGATTAGTTTTTTTTGCTTTGATGATGACTGTTTGTTACTTCTGCCGCTACCATCTTCTATCGCTTCGATTTCGTCCTCATGGATATTCAAACGATATCGTTTCAGAGCTTTCTCGACAATTTGTAGCTCCTCTCCGGTTTCGATTTTGGTTCCTATATACCGACCAGGTAAATTTCCAAATTTTCATTTAATTAATTAAGTAATAATAGTAAGAAAGGAAACAGAAAAAACAAATTAATATATTACTTATAAAGAAATTAAAATAGTTCTTCTTCGAGTGCTTTATCTCTTACGAAACGTAGCGATTTTCATTCCTATAAAGTAGTTACTTACTGAAAAATCTGCTTCATAATAACAGTGACAGCTTTCAGGATTTTTTCAATTCATTGTTAGTTTTAATTGAAAAAGTTCTAAACGCCTTGTTAAGAAAATTTTACAGGGTCTTTCATACTAAAATTGTTTATTACACCAATTCGTAGTCTACCTTTAAAACAGGATTCGATGTCTCGCCAAACGATCTTTCTTGAATTCTTTGCTTTCTTCGATTTAACTTTGAAATTTTTCTGTAGTGTTCTAGAAAAGTTAAATAAGATTAAACTTTAGAAAAATTTTGAGTGCGAGTGCTCTTATTTTTAATACATTTTTTAACTAAATTAGTTGTTTTTCTCAAATAATTAATGTAGCTTTTAAATTCATCTCTTGTTTTAATTATTCTACTCACCTTTTCAATATTCTTAACGACATCGCCAACAACACCATCAAGCATTTTTTGCGAACTCATTGTTAACAACGGAAAAGCAGAACTGTACAGTTTCTCTAAAGTTTTACAGTTTTATGTTAAATATGTTAACGATAAATTACTGGCTTAATACATTTTATTTATATGTATAAAGTCTTATTAAAAAATATGCATGTGTTTAACCTATTCCTTGACCTTTGCACTAGATAAAGTCACGATTGCACTTGCAAATATTTTCCTACCCGTGGCTGAATGACGCAAATGTGAGATGCAACGTTCAGTTTCTTTAAAAAAATAGTATCTCTGCACACTTTGCAATTTTGTAGTAACGTGTTGTATTGTAGGGACACACATATACCTACGAAGTGTACGACTAATTTGTAACTTAACTGTTTATATTTAGGTTGGTTGATATACAGGGTGTGCAAAGTTTGATTTAACCTGATTATTATTACATTTACTGTTGATTTATTTTTAATTACACAGTTGTTCATGATAATATTTATTATTACATTTATGCATATAGAGGCTTTATTTACAGTATTCACTTAACTTTGGTGTTCTATTGTGTTCTTGTTTATATGTTGAGACCTGTAAGTTTTATTCTTCATGGTAAGAATTTACCCTTACTTGGATCCGTTAAGGTAGGTCATGGGAATTGCTGCACGACTATTGGTGAAGGATCTTGCCGCCCTTTTGAGAATTTTGTTGCCGATTCACCCACACCCGTTTCTCAGACGAATTAACCGTGGTGAACACACCGAAACGTTGCAGTGAGTTACCCGTGGGTAATAATTCGGTGTCTCAGGGCGTTACGAAAAGTTTTGTCTTATGTGTTGTCGTTATCCCTGTGGGGGCTAGTGTGAAGATTTTTTTTGTAACACACGTTACTGTTAGTAGAACGGTACTCAGAAGAATTCTGAAAGCAAATTTATTTTACCCTTATCAAGTAACTTTGGTACAGGGACTGAATGAAAATGGCCCTCAGAGGACATTGCAATTTTGTACTTTGTTTTAGAATCAACTTTTTTCGGATCTTTTTAATATCTCCTATTGTTTAGCAATAAGGCAAAATTCTCGAACAATGGTGAAGTCAATAGACACAACTTGCACCATCAAGAGAATTCGTTTTCAATAAGTGGTACTTGGTTTTAGAGTTTTTCTTGTAAATGTTGCTGTGGCCTAGTAGATAACCATCACTTTGGATGAAACTCTTGAAAATTGTTGGAAGACGGAACTTTGGTACTGACACAAAGACTCTTCTGCATACTAAAGATCGATTTTGTAATGTTATGGAGACTTGTGATTGTTATGTTTATTTTTGTAAATCTAAAGTTGAGCTGAATTCGTAAATAAAACACCAAAGAAGTTTAAGACATTTATTAAAGAAAATACTAACCACAGACAATTAGTTTTACATAATTTGGAATCTTCCAGAAAGCGTTTAACCTGGTTGGATGCAGAGGCAGCTGTGGTGTAGACATTTGCTTGTGGATATAAAATCACTTTGCACAGTCGTAGGGAAATTCGCTGACCAGTAGTTGCTACTGGATTCGTTTTCAGCAAGACCAGGTCGCCTAGTTCAATTTAATTTTGTTTAAAATTTTATCAAATTGCGTTTTCCTTACTTGACCTTTAGTCTTCATACTATGGTGTACAATCTTGACAAATCAATTTTGCATTCAAACGGTTTCTTTCTTGGCTGTATGCGTTTTTATATGTCTTTGCAAACCATTTTTATATGCACTTGCGTAACTACATATGTTGCACTCGAATGGTTTCTCTCCTGTATGGACAATCATATGCTGTTGCAAGTTATTCTTCTTCGTACTTGCATAATCACATGTATTGCATTTGAAGGGTTTTTCTCCTGTATGAGTGCTCATGTGACTTTGCAAGCTAATCTTGTGTGCACTTTCATAGTCACATATTTTGCATTTGAAGGGTTTCTCTCCTGTATGAATTCTCATATGCAATTGTAAGCTATTCTTCCGTGCACTTTCATAGTTACATATATTACACTTGAAGGGTTTTTCTCCTGTATGAGTGCTCATGTGACTTTGCAAGCTATTCTTGTGTGCACTTTCATAGTCACATATTTTGCATTTGAAGGGTTTCTCTCCTGTATGAGTTCTCATATGCAACGGTAAGTTATCTCTATATGCACTTGCAAAATCACACATATTGCACTTGAAGGGTTTTTCTCCTGTGTGAGTGCTAATGTGACTTTGCAAACTAACTTTGTGTGTACTTTCGTAGTCACACATCTTGCACTTGAAGGGTTTCTCTCCTGTATGAGTTCTTATATGCTTTTGCAAGCTACTCCTGTGTGCACTTTCATAATCACATATACTGCACTTAAACGGTTTCTCTCCGGTGTGAGTGTTCATATGACTTTGTAAGCTATTCTTTCGCCCACTTTTAAAGTCACACATATTACATTTGAATGGTTTCTCTCCTGTGTGAGTGCTCATATGCATTCGCAAACTATTCTTTCGTCCACTTTCAAAATCACACATATTACATTTGAACGGTTTTTCTCCTGTATGAGTTCTCATATGACTTTGCAAGTTATTCTTATGTGCACACTTATAGTCACACATATTGCACTTATATGGTTTCTCTCCTGTATGAATTCTCATGTGTCGTTGCAAGTTAGCCTTAAATGCACTTTCAAAGTCACATACATTGCATTTATATAACTTTACCCCAGTATGAGGTTTAACACTTTGTCGCACGATGAACTTCAATTGAGGCTCTAGTATTACTTCATCTTCAATATCACTACAGGTTTCAGTTTTCATATCTAATTCTTCATGTGACAATTCCAGTTTAATGGCGCTATTATTATCGTATTTGGCATCACACTTTAAATCGGATGCTTCCAAAGGCAATTCCCACGCTTGCATCTCTTCTTGTTTTACTGTAACATAATATGTACGTTTCATATGTAGGCTACTAAATAAGTAACTAAACTAGCACAAGGTTATTTTGAATACACTCCCCATTTGTTCGGGTTTTAAATAAATATCAATTAAGAATTAAGTAAGTTCTATAGCACATCATTAGGCTACTAATATGTAGTCAATTTTAATGGAAGATTTATATTATCATAATTGCGCAACAAATTACTTTGTCATGCCTTTGTAGAAATATCAGAACGTTCTTAAAATCGATTTTAACCCCCCCCCCCACCAACGAACAACCAAGCAAAACACAAACATCAACAAACCACAACTTTACAAATATGCACTCACAACGGCAGAAGCGTTATGTCAGTAGATCGCATGTTAAAATTTAAACAAGCAATAGACGAAATAACATGGGACATTATAGGATTAGCTGAAATAGGAAAAACATTAGCGGAAATATTGTGGAACGCAAAAACGGACACTAATGGGCCAATAGAAAGGCGAATTAGGTGTAGGTTTCTACGTAACAAAAAAAATTAAATCCAAAGTGACTAACTTTAGAGGGATTACAGACAGAAAGGCAGCTCTAAAATTTAGATGGAATGATAAGAACTCCATAGTCTTAATCCAAGTTCATGCAGCAGCTGAACTAGCAACACAACAAGAAATAGAAGATTTCTATTAACACCTCAGACAATATAACAGAGGAAGAATTTGTAGCTTCACATCGTCTACTGGTGATGGGAGACTGCAATGGTAAAAGTGGCCAACTAGAACCAGGAGAGGAACGTATTACTAAAAACTACAGTTATGGAACTAGAAATAATAGAGAATGGCAGATTATCAACCTAGCCCTAAGTCACAACCAACACTCTATTCAAGAGAAGAAAAGGGAACATCTGGATCTGGCTGTCCTTAAATGGGTTATATCGAAACGAAACTGACTACATTCTGCCAAATTTTCTTCTTTTTCTTCCTCTCTCCACTACTCAGTTGCCGTATTACGGTGTTTAGGAATTTTAAACACTATCACATTAACTACTCTTTGTCTTTACTAGTCACTATTTTTAACGTTTATTTGCACTTTTATTTGTCACTTACACAGTTTTTCCCACTTATTTCTGTCCTTTGCTGCATCTTTTGCCTTCATCCAACTTAGCCTTCCCTCATTAACAATCTCTACCATTTTCTTGATCCACGTCGCACTGTGGCGTCCTCTGGTTTTCTTCCTTTTAGCTTTACGTCCCAGATCTTCTTTAATTCTCTCTTATTTGGCATTCTAAACAGGTGTCCCAACCACCTCTGTTGATTTGTTTCGATTTTTTCTTCGAAAGGTTTGACCTACAGTTTTCTTCTGATTTCGGTATTTCTTAGTCCCACTTTGTTACTCCTTCAATTCTCCTTAGAATTCGCATTTCGTCCACTTGTAGCCTTTGCTTTTGCCTTTTACTTAATACCTACGTTTCGCTGCTATAAGTCAGACAACGGAGATAGATTGCGCTGTATACTCCAATTTTTGCTCTCTTGGAGATCTCCTTCTTGGATATGATTTCTTTGTTCAGGGCATAATCTGATTTCGTTGCTGTATCCTGTTGTGTATTTCTTGTTGATTTCTCCGTTACTACTTACTATGGATCTCCACGTATTGGAAGGTTTCCTCTTGTTTTACTTTTTCCTTGTCAAGCTTTATATGGATGGTTCTAGGGGTCTTTGACACGAGCACTACCACAGTCTTATCTTTGCCGACTGACATGATTCTATTAGCAAAAGTTTGGTGCCAGATTCCACCTTTCTCTGAAGTTCCCTTTCTGAGTTGGCCGTTACTGCTATGTCGTCAGCAAATAGAAAATCTGTCACCCTTACGGGTATCACATTTCTGTACCCTATAATGTGCTCTTTCTGTTTGGTCTCCTACTACTTTTGTTATTTCGTCAAGTAGGGCGATGAACAGGAGAGGGCTTATTACTCCACCCTTCGCGTGTAGTGAACTCGTTCGAACTTTCATTGTCAGTTCTTACATAATTTCTCGTGTTATTGTAAATACCTTTGATTGCTTGAATTTTTTTCCTTAGCCCCTTTATTGTTTAATGCTTCCCATGCTTGGGTACAACGTCGAACGCTTTTACAAGATCCACGAAATAGACATACAGCTCTTTGCCGTATGTTAAGTTTTCTTCTATCGTTTGTTTTAGTCCAAAAATGGCGTCTTACGTACTTCTACCACCTCTTAGCCACTTTCGGATTGTGCTACTTTTGTATCAACGGATTTTCGCAGTGTTTGCTCAAGTATACGCTCGTAAACCTTTCCCGGTACACTCAGTAATGAAATCCCTTGGTAGTTTTCCAGCATCTGCTATCCCCTTTTTTATGAATCGGTAGGATAATTGCTACTTCCCAGTCTTTCGATATTCTTTTTTCCTTTCAGGTTAATTGGATTACTATGTGTAATTGTTACACCCCTGCCTATCCCACGTATTTTATCATTTCCGGATTTAAATTGTCGTGTCCTGCAGATTTAAACACTTTCAATCTTTTAATAGCTTCTTCCACTTCCATTCAACTAATCTCCTCCTCAGGTTCATCTGGCACTGCCTGTCCATGTATCCCTCCCCAGTAATTCCTCAAAGTAGTTTTTCCATCTTCTAATTTTGTCTTCCTCGCTTGAGGGTCTCAACCTTTTCGTCTTTTAGTTGGCGTAGCGGGTACTGCTAGTTTCGCCTCAGTCCTCGAATTATCTTGAAGTAACGTTTCTGGTTTTCTTTGAAGATGTTCTCCGTTTCCAGTCCAAAATGTTCCCATTCTAATGTTTTTGCTTGTACTAATAAAAGTTGCATGTATTTCCTTTGTTCTTTGTACAGTTCGTAGTCCTCTTTGTTTTTATTTTGCAGGTACTTCTTCCAGAGTTCTTTCTTCTTCTTTATTTCGTTTTTAATATCCTCGTTCCGCCAGCTGGTTTGATTTCTTTGGCCATCGCCCCTTGAGGTGCCGCACACTTTTTCCGCTGCTGCTAGGATTCATTCTTTGAAGCCTTTCCACGCTGCTTCCAAGGCTTGTTCGACGATGACTGTTTCACTTTTCTACTGCATTTCGTCGCTGAACTTCTGCTGAATTTCCCTGTTTCTTCGTTCGCTCGGGTTAATTATTGGAAGGGTTTCTTTCCTTTAGTGCAGTTACTATTTCTTGGGATTGTGTTTCGTTTCATTTCCGTCACCAATAAGAAGTGGTCGGTGCTCAATTCAAGTCTTCTTTTAACACTGACATCCTTAACTTTACCTTTATTGGTTCTTTGTACTATTACATGGTCGATTACTGATTTTTCCCCTATGGTTGGTTCCACTCGGGTCTATTTATGAATTTTTTCTTCGTCAAATTTTCAGCATAGAATAACAAATACTAGCGTCATGCGCCAATCTGAATTTGACTCTGATCACAAAATGGTAAAGTTTTATATTAGATTTGAAGGAAAAACCGACCGTCGCCACAACCACAAAAAAACCCAAAATGTACGATACCATAAATAGTGAAAAAGCTAGAAACTTCTCAGAAGAACATGGACGAAGAGATGGACGTCCAATACCTTCACGATATACTAATAAATCTTCTTACAGAAGTGACGAAAGAGGGCACAGACGACGAAATAAACGAAGCTAAAGGCAAGTTATTAAACAAATCTAAAGAAATGGTTAACAAATAATTGAAGAACTAAAAAAGAGCCGCAAACCAAAATCTCCAGAAACAAATACAATTTGCGGAAAATAACCAATTTAGTGAAAAGAGAAGCAAGAAATGATAGAAGAAAGATCGAAGACGTTTCCGTAGATCAAATTGTAAGCGATACGAGATCAACAACAAAGATTGCTAAAGAACTAAACACAGGCGAAACGTGGAACCGTGAACCAACAAATCACTAAAGCCGGGAGCGAAATACTCGCAGTGACTACCGGTTTCTACGCAAAACTTTACTCCAGAGTAAAAAAGAAACAATCTAAGAACGCCCCTTCAAATTTACACCTAACACAATCAAATTGTGTAGAAAAAATTGAAGTATTATTGAAACACCTTAAACTAGAAAAAACTCCAGGTAAGGACGGTATAAGAAATGAAATGCTAAAGTGCGATACGCGAAGGAAAACGAACCGAAGGAGAATTGGATAATCCATCAAGTATCGTAAAGACGCATTACGATACAAATATTGTACAACATTTTATCTACTTTCATAATTAATTTAATACAAATATTTTTGTGTTTGTAATTAAATTTTTAAAATTGCGATTATGAAAAAATAATAGGGCGGCTAGTCTAATAACCGTAGTTACGAAGTTATTTACTTTTTCCGCAAGCGTTCCAGTGAAAGCAAGTTGCAGTGTAAGTACAAAAATGAGTGATTCAGAGGAAAGGCTGCCTTCTGATTGGCTGCTCAATCTGCTATAGATACATTAATTCCTGCCAAATCTAAACAGCGTTACGAGGTAGCGTACAAATATTTTGAAGAATGGAAGGAAGTCAAGAAAATTCGTGAAGTCTCTGAAAAGGTGGTCCTTGCCTATTTTGCGGATGTTGGCGTCGATTAAGAAAAAGATTGATATTAGTCAATATCATCAGGTTGTGGCTTTCTTGAAGAGGAAATCAGAAGGATACCGACCTAAAAAACAGTGCAGTTTTCGCAAAGAAGAGACATCATTTTCTTAAGTAAATGAATGATAAGGATTTCTTATTTGTGAAGGTAAATTGATGCTTAAATAATAAAAACCAATCTCAAACTTATTATGCTTTCAAGTCGTCTTGATAATTGCAATTTTTGGTGCTTGTCGACGGGAGGAGATCACAAATTTAATGAGACAAAACGCTCAAGATGGAGGAGAATTTATCAGGATTTTTAAATATGCAGGGTGACTCGCTACATTAATTTTTGTCAGAAATTCTTCGTATATGAAAACAACTGTAGTTAGGTAGCAGTCAGGCCGGTCATAACCAATGTAAACCATGCAACAAATGCCAGAAGTTAATAGACAAATACACAACACCAGACAGTACACTATCATTAAAAAATTTGGTATTTTGGAATTTGGTAAATCGGTTTCACTGACTATCAAAAAACCTTCGACTCGCATCGAACACCAAGCAGTATTCGAAGCCCTAAATGAACAAGGACAAGGAGAAATATATAAAATTAAGTAAAGAAATTTACAATAACGCCAAAGCTGGAATAGCACAAAAAAAAAGGGCGATTATTCAAAATATGAAGAGCGGTCCGCCAAGGCGATCCACTTTCCCCAAACCTTTTAACAACCTTAAAAAATCAAACTATGCAGGACACCTAGCGAGGTCAAACGTGAGAAAATAGCCCAGCAGAACAACCAAGTGGACACCAATAGGATAGGCAGCAGACCCAGAGGACGTCCGCTAGAGAGACGAGAAGACGACTTACAAACACATGCAGGAATGAACTGAAAGACTGCTAAAGTTGGAGACCTTTGCCTGACAGCGGGATGAAGGCTAAATACAAATACAAGTTGCACTTACAAATTATCTTATCATGCATTGTAGAAGTAACGAAACATTCTTATAATTGTTTTCTGAAATGTACCTAACCCTTTTTTATTATCATTTACTTGCTTGTACTATTTAGTTTAGAATTGATTATAGGTGTATAATGCATATTTACCGTTCGTTTCCAACTCACTTTGAGGTAATTCTTCTTTGATTTTGGTGTGATGCCAGATATCGGATGTAGATTCTGTAAGATTTGATAGCGAGGTCACACTGCCAACATCGGGTTTGAAATCTTCATTCACATCGAATACTGTATCCATGTTGATATGCACACGTTGTTCTGCAGTAAATAATTGCTCCTGCTTGTTATCTGCCCCTTTATAGTTCTCAGGGATAGACGAGTAAACAATTCAAATGTACTAAAATGTTATTGTGTAAAATAAATATGCCAATATCACTCACATTTATTGTAGAAAAGCTTAGGAAAGTGTAAAAAATGATATTAGAGTTGGTTGAATACTTTTTTCACAGTTTGTTAGGTAAAACAAACAATGCAGACGTTACAAAATATTCTTTAAGGTTAAGTAAATAAGTATGTATTGATTACGTCATTTGAACTACTTTTCCATCCTTATACAAGATGAATCAAAGAATTGTGTAGCAACTATCGATGCTAGTGCGGTTTCAATTCGGTTAAAACAGTTCACATCGGAAATGAAGTGAAATTAAAATTTTTGTAAGTTTAATCTTAACTTAATTTACTTAATATGTAATAATAAGAATACTGCACTCTTTCATTGAAGTAATCGTTATACAGTATGACCAACAAAATTTTTCTTTTTCTTTGGCGTACGATTAAAAAATTTAGTATACCGCATTCCGGTAATAAATGAGTCTGCTTTACAAAATATCTTTATCGAGGTGTTTACTTTAATGACACGTGATACGCTTGCTGGTGTCCGATGATAGTTTTTATAACAAATTAGAAAACTTGTAGAAGTTGATAGAAAATAACTAAATTAAATAGAAATGAATCGGTGGCATAGCTGAGTACTGCGGAACCCATTCGAACAGTATTCGTAATCCAGCACAATCCGCGCTGTAGGTAATTGGATGGGTGGACCAATATAGTAGCATATGCAACCGGTCGTGCTTCGCAGGGCATGTAAAACCGTCGGTCCTGGTTGTTATACAAACAACTTTGACAATCGTAAACTATGTAGTGGAAATTCTCTTCTCTCTTCGGCGGGCTAGGCTAGCCTCCTCTCCGGCATACGTGCAAAGAGGGCCCATAGAACCTACTCCACTACAGATAATTAACAGACTATTGGCCTATGCACAGGAGAAGAAAATAAAAATGTTTGTTAGATTTGTGAAAATAAACACAGTAACGAAAGCACTGGTATTTAGTAATGATTATAATTCAACGACCAAAAATAAGAACCACATTTTCTTGTAATACTTTCAACACTTAACTCCACCATGGCCAGGGCCGTCCTAAAATATTTGGCTCCCGTGGGCTACTTACAATAGTGCGCCCCGCTTCATAAGAAAATACACTGGAGGAGAAGTGGGATCGGGGTGACCGGTGAAGTTTTACAGAAGTTTCAGAACTAGAAAAAGTCAATATACGAGGACAGCCTTTTAGGTTTCACAAAAACTAGGAAAGAAAACAGTTTTTTTGTTACAAACTATTTTATTGCTTTTCATCGCCTTTAAGATTTATACACGTTTGCATGCGTTCAAACCAATCTTTGAAACATTTTTTCCATTCTGAAGTTGGTATTTCAACAAATGTTGTTTAAGAAAGTAAATGGCTAAATGCTGAACAAGAAGCAGCAATTTGTGCTAGTTTCGGCACGGCTCATTCAATATCTAAACATGGGAAACCATTTACTGACGTCGAATTAATTAAGGATTGCATGATTGCAGCTGCAGACGAAATGTGCCCAGAAACAACTTATTTATTTAAAAACATCAGTTTATCAGCAAACACTGTGGCTCGAAGAATAGATGATATCGTAGAAAATAAATTAACTTAATTGTCTGACAAAAATCGACACTTAGAGTGGTTCTCTTTGGCCCTGGATGAGTCAATGGATATTTCAGATACTGCTCAGGTGCTACTTTTTATTCGAGGGATAGATAAAACTTATGAAGTGTATGAAGAGCTTCTTGACGTTCATAGTATTCACGGCACGACCACTGGAGAAGATATTTTTAAAGGAGTTGAAAATGCTGTTCAGAAAAAGAGTTTTCGATGAAAAAACGAAGTGTTTCACTACTGATGCTGGCAAAAACATGTGTGGAAAAAATAAAGGTGTCGTTGCTCTCGTATCAAAGGCCGTAGAAAATGACGCTGGTTCAAAATCATTAATCGTACATTGCATCATTCATCAACAGTCTTTGTTCGGAAAATGCTTGGATATGTCAGAAGTTTTAAAGCCAGTAATGTCAGCTGTCAATTATATCAGATCACATACGCTCAATTGTCGTCAATTCCGCGAGTTTATTGAAGAGATTGGAAAAAATGACTTACCATATTATACTTCAGTAGGCTGGCTTAGCTACGGAAAAGTTCTAACACGATGTTTTGAGCTCCAAACAATAATCAAAATTTTCTTGAATGAAAGAAATCGTCCTCTGGCTGAGTTACAAAACAATGAGCGGTTATGGAAGCTATCATTTTATACAGATTTAACTAAACATATGAATGACCTTAATTTAAAATTACAAGAAGAAAACCAGCTTCTGCCTGATTTATACACTCATATTAAGTCATTTTGGCAAAAATTGTTTTGTATCAATCTCAATTGAACAAAAAATGTTTTACCCATTTTAATTCATCCCAAACATTCAGTGAGCAAACTGAGACTCCATTTCTAGTTGATTTCGCAATTGAAGCTTTGGGTGCTTTAAAAATAAATTTTGAGTCTCGGTTTTCAGATTTTGATGCAATTGCAAACGATATCAAAAGTTTTCAAAATCTTTTTAATGCCGATATAGAAACCCTTGTACCAGAACTTCAAATGTAAATGATTGATTTGCAGTGTAGCGACATTTTTAAAGAAAAATATTTAAAGTCATTACTGCTGGAATTGTATAAGAGTCTTGCACTCACACAGTTTGATCAGTTGCATAAATTTGCTCGTGGCTTTTTTTCGCTTTCGGCATTACTTATCTGTGTGAAAAAACATTCTCCGAAATGAAATATACGAAAAATATTTACGAATCCAAGTTAACTGATGAGCATTTGAAGTCGCTGCTGATAATTTCCAGTAGTAAACATGATCTACAACTGCCAACAATTGTCGGTGGAAAGTTACAGCTACATAAATCCCATTAATCATAATTACAATGTTTAATTTCAATATGTGAATTACCTATGTATGTATAATAAAAGCATCTGATTATTATTTTATATGATTTACTTACATTGTAAATTTTATAATATAATCAAAATAAACTATGGCGGTCCGGATACCGGGCATGCGGATTGGTGGTGCTCGCGGGCCGTAGTTTGAGACCCCTGATTTAAAGTGTAATATTAATTCGTGAGTTACATTATTAACATTTCCGCGTTTCTCAATCAATAAATTCTGGTCATCGAGAAGAAGTTCGTTCAGAGAGTGTAGATTTGCAAAGGCATTTTTATAAAAACCTGGACATCGTGTCCAAACAGGTATAAGGTTTTTAAACTGTTTCCGTTCTTAAAAACGTTGAAAACTTCGTCGCTGATGTACAATAATTTATTCAGTTATAAATATAGAGCAGTTAGTTTGTTTAGGCCTCCAAACGTTGATAAAAAAAATTTACAAATTTATTCTGGTGTAAATCAAGTTTTTTCAGTTTTGGAGTGTCTTCGAACAGCCTATTGGGGAAATTGTGGCTTAATTTTAGATTTGTAAGGGAAGACAGACTTGCAAGCGCATGAACTTCCATGATATCGATTTTATTGTTGTTTAGTCTTAAATATTTCAGTCTGCACATAGCCTTGAACTCGTCTTTTCTTAAAGAACGAATTTTTATTATTTTATAGTGATAAATAAGTAAGCAAGAATTCACATTCCCCGTCGTACATGTAATTATCGTTCAGCTCCAGCGTCACAAGAGAACTAAGATTATTAAATACCTATGTTGCTTGGAAATAAAATGAAATTGGTAACGTGTAGTTTCTTTAATGAATTCATTTCTGGGAATACCCTACCTTCAGCATTTTCTATCCAACAGTTCTCTATAATAAGTACTTCTAAATGAGGAATTTTTTCAAACAATGACGAGGGAACTGTCTTCAAAAATCTCTGGAGTAATGGGGTTAATATGACTGCCAAATATTATTAATTCCTTTATTTCCGAAGCGCATTCTCTAGTAACATTTCTAAAATCTTCCATGTCGTAAAATCCAGCACCGCAAACTACGTGCGGGAAAATAACTTCACATATTTGGGTATTTCCAAGTAACTGAATTGTAAGAAAAACAAGCCACTTCAGCAAGTACGTGTTGTCCTAAAAATAAGAATGTTAAATTTTATTATTCTACCTAGAATTTAACAGTCTCTTCATCTTCATTCAGCCATTCTCTATTCTTCGAATATACCCCTCCCTCATGCTCTTTCAGCGCTCTCGGTTTTGCGCCTCCTTATACCAATTCAAATCCACTGTTCTTTTCACATCGTCGCTCCACCTCATTTTTCTTTCTCCCCATGGTCGCCATTTGATCACTTTTCCACTCCATTTTTCAGTTTCTCTGGCTACGTGTCCTGCCCAATTGTAAAATTAACAGTACAGAATCTAAAACTGCCTCACCATATGTACAAGTGGTACTTGCGGCGGATTTTTAACACCTACAAGTTTTTCATCGAGTACCGTGTCCGCATAGCGAACGTTGGCAATCTTGTTGACTATCATTACTTTACTGGCTGCTACTCTGAAAAGTGATCCTGTCGTTTGTCCGAACCAGTGCCTCAGATTTTTCAGCCATGAGGTTCTTCTTCTTCCAGGACCTCGTTTGCTATAATCTTCCTTTGTATAATAATGCAAAAATATTAATTGAATACCATTTTGTATTCTGCTTATCTGTAAAAGTTAAGTGCTGCAACTGCTGCGACATAATTATAATATAAATGTTTATGTAAGAACCTAATGCATACATTGTTAAGATGACTGAAATGTTTAATATAGAATATTTGTCCATACATCGAATATTAAATAAATTAAGCATTTCCTAATTTAATGCTTCTTCCATGTACAATATTAGTCCATTTTCACGTACTCTCCCGTATCCGCTTAGAGCCACCAGTTCAATAAGCAGAAGCTTTTTGGAATAATGCTTTCTGTCATTTTTAGTCCTTGTAAATAACGAGTAATAAACTAATCAACAACCCCATCGGGTAAGTGTAAGTGTTTGTTTTTGATATACAGGGGTGTTGTAAAATTCTGCACCACTCAAGTCCATAATTGTTCTTGAACTGTACCACATATTTTTCACATAATTTGTCTAATTACCTTTGCCTATTTGATTGTAATTACTACATCACTAATGGTATTGCTTAAATTTACAGAAAAGGCGTCGTACATCTCTTGATACAAGTCTGCGCTTTATCTTCAATCTCCCCCCTGCTAAGTACATTCTCTGGAACATTTTTGTACTACAACCATTACAACGATAAAATACAATAACATTCACAGCCAAACTATTTTATGTCCATTACCCAATGTTATAGATGGATTCGACGGGGTATACACTAGGTATAACTCAAAATAAAGTGTGCTGAAGCTGACATTTATATTTAAACAACTGGATAAATAATAATACATCTACAAATTTATAAGATTGATTGGAGATGGTGGTTTAAGTAAATAAACTTTGGAAAACCCGCCTCCACCACGAGATTTAGAACACCTAATACGTATTTAGGCTACTAAATTGCCATATTCAGTGGGAACTTGAACTAAATAAAGTAACTTGGGTGAGGAACACCTCTGGAAATAAGTCCTTCGGCAAGCCAACAATTGAAGTTCCATGCTACTAATCTAACAAACAAAGGCTTAAATACTAAACCCCCGTTAAGGTTCGCTATGCCTAACCGGTTACGGAATTATTTTCAACAAATAAATTAAATCTGAGTTAGGAATTGGCCGATTATCTGAAATGAAAATATCCCATCCCCCTTATTTTTGATAATATGAATGTTGTTATGGCAATTCAATTCTTTTGTTGAAAACACTTCCTTTAACAATTTTAGATTTTCTAGTTTTATACCGTGTCTGTCTCGTAAATATCTTGGGCAACACTGGATTTATTAAACCCTTCTCTAGAAGGATAGTTGAGTTTAAGGTTGAAAATTAGGTTATGTTCATTTTTGGTTCTATTTAGTCTTTAAGATTAGGAGAGATTTAATTTTCAAATATAGTCAAATACTTTTAATAGATACATCTAATGTCATATTTGGTTGCTGCTTACGGCCTTTTTCCTAATTTACCTTGAAAATCCCCTCTCTGCTATTTGTTCAGCAGAAAATGTTCGGTCGCTGCTTTGTTGTGCCATCTATGTTTAAATTCTTTGTGCTCTTTGATAAAAATTTAGTTGGCTCAGGTTTACAATATTTATTAGGCGCCAGTGTTGTTTTCGTAGCCACTGATTTTTATTTAATTATGAAAATGGAAGAGAATATCATTGTTTTAATATTTATTTTGTTTATCGTTATCTTTCGTACCAATAAATCTATTAGTTTTGTCATTTATAATGAAGATGTATCTCAGATTTATGTCGTATTTAAAACAAATGTGAAAGCGTATGTTTGCTTGTAGATTAGGAACCTGCTTTAGCTAACAAACATAATCTTTCCTCTTTTTTCTTTATTTAATGCTATTGTTGTAATATTAAAATAAGTACAGTAAATCACCAAGCATACGCTATATTAGCTCTGAATACTGCGTTTATTTCAATTGCACTGTTGAACGTAACTGTTTTGTTCCTCCAAACATGGCCATTCCAATAGCTGTCCAAGATGAGCTCCGTAAAGTTGCCGAAACACTCGTTGCCCCGGGAAAGGGCATCTTGGCGGCTGACGAGTCTCTTGATTACATGGATGGGGTTCTGGGTCAAATTGGACTCAAAAACACCAACGAAAACAGACGAAGATACCGACAGGTTCTGTTTGCATCTGATAAATCACTCGGAAAGTACCTATCAGGGGTGATTTTGCATCCAGAGACAGTTTATCAAAAAACGGACCAGGGAATTATGTTTGTTGAACTGCTGAAGCTGAAAGGGATCATTCCGGGGGTTAATGTTGATAAGGGACTCGTTCCGTTATACGGAACTGATGGCGAAACCACCACTCAGGGTTAGTATAAGTTCTATTTAGTTGTAGTACCTATGTTCTTTTATTTATAAATCATATAACCATACATTGATCATTTCTGTTTACTGCTGGATGTTAGAGTTTTTATTTTGCGCCAGGTTTCTCGGTCTTTGATCTTCCTCGTCTATTGTAATTCCTTGTTTTCTTTGTATAATTTTGTTTCATTTACAGCGATGTAAAAAAATCCTGCATCATATGAGAAATTTAGGAAACAGTTGTTTTAAAAGTGATATTTTCAATTTTTTTTAGCCAATTAATGCACATGTCCACACAGATATTCAAACACAGTAGCATAGTAAAACCAACAGATCAAAGTTTTACTTGTTGTTAACGAAAAATAACTCGAAATAAAATATTTATTCAAAATTACGTACATTTTATTATTGGAATTTACGTTAGAACCTGCAATATTACTAAACATGTACATTAATATTAGAATGATTTAATACTTGATTGGCCAGCTCGTTTCTTAATGACTAATTTGCATCTATTTGCTGTTGAATTTTTCGAATTTTACTTTGAAGATACACTGAAACCAGGCTTTGATTAGGGCAGTGGTTTCCAAACTTTGTTACTACGCCCCCCCTTTAAAAAATGTAATGGCGTCCCCTCCCTTTTATTTCATAAAATAATACAGACATTTTTAAATGGCGAAAAATGTAGTAATACAAAAAATTATAAAAAAAACGTCATTGACAAAAGAAAATGTGAGGAAATGGAGAAATAAACCTAAATAAAACAAAATACTCTTGACAACAGCCCAAGAAGCGGTGATAAATCTAGAAATCGAAGAAGGAAGACAAGTAAAAAAAACAAATAAATTTAAATACCTGGGATTCACAATATCAAAAAACGGTACAACGGAAGAAGAGATAAAGAGCAGATTAGGACACGGCCGGAACTCCGTTAAACAGCTTCCGTTCTGTAGGATAGACAGATTACAAAACATACAAGAACGCGAATTTATAATACTATGGTACGCAACGTAATGACCTACGGTGCAGAGGTATGGGTACTAAACAAAAGAAACGATAATAAGATTAATGCAACAGAAATGGAATACTGGAGGAGAAGTAGTAGAGTTACGCGTATGGACCGAATACCAAACGAGGAAATAAAAAGACGAAGACGAATAGAGAGAGACACATTAAGCTGAATCGAAGAGAGAAGACTAATATGGTATGGACACGTTAGAAGAACAGACCCAAATAAATGGTTAGAAAAAATTACAGACTGGAGTCGCATGGGAAGAAGAAGAACGGGAAGACCCAAAAGATCTTGGAGAGAAGGAGTGGACAATGCGATGGAAAGGAGAGGATTAGAAGACGGGATTTGAGAGAACAGAGATGAATTGAGACAGCGGTTAAGAGAGGAAGGCAGCAACAGCTGTAGAAATCCTTGTATATATATATATATATATATATATACAGTGTGTCCCAAAAAGTTTTATACAAATGGAGAAAAAGTTTATCGTACATTTCACAAAAAAAATATTCTTGATAAAAAGTTCTGCCTGACTTGTAGATCCATAATTAAATACAAAA
>JABXWE010019566.1:0-26643 GCA_014611495.1 Limonius californicus | reverse complement strand
TTCGGTAAGTTCTAATTAAAATTGAATTCCAAATTAATAATCTTATTAGAACACCTACATTTTATTCTCACAAAACAGAAACATAAGTTTAGGCACAGATATTATACAGTTACGTATGGTTTCAGCAAAAATCCTTTTTTTTTAGTTCTATATTCTATATTAAATAGCTTTTAATATTTTCCGGTTTAAAAATTATCTGCTTGGTCCTTCTAAAAGCTTTTTTGACGAAATAAATAAAACAGCATTAAATTTTATATTTTACATAACAAATTGAAAAACTTCTTAAGTTCTGTTGAATTAGCATTCTCTTTGAAAATAGTTTAACAGAATACCCCAAAGAGTTCTAAATAGGTATCTTTTGGACTATTTCCTCAGACTAAATCGTGTAACTTAAAATCACAATAACGATCTTGCCTAATGTCAAAAGAAATTCAAAATTTATAAACTTGAGACTAGATTGAAGACCATTAGGAATATTTGCGAGATCTAAAAAGTTTTGAAGTGACGTCTATTGCTTATTATTGCTTCTTTACGAGTATTAAATAAAAATATATGTGCGTGTGTGTGCGTGTGGGTGTATTTAGCAGGTGTAAGAATGAATATATTTTTATAATAAATCATGCCATGCAATTTGTCCAAGTTGAAGAATAGAACCAACTAATTTAAAATTTCAATTTGTCATTAAATAAACTTAATTAATTTAAATATCGACATAATTTTATTTCTGATGGCAACTTAAGAATTATTTATAGACATGATGATGTATTTCTCAAACTACTAATATTCTAATGTCAAAACGCAACAATACCCTACGCACAACACTATTTTAAGAGTGAATGCTTAATTCGAAAATTTTAAAAGTTAAGGTACAGTTACCACGTTATTTGTGCGTGTCAGGTACATAATAATATTATATTAGATCATCACGTTCTCCAGTTCCTTCACACAGTTACTACGTACAAATTACAAGTAATTCGCTTATCTGGGATACAATTGAATTTAAGTTTAATTCTATCCCAGAAAATTAATCATGTGCTATAATATATTTGTTATATGTTGAGCTGGTCTCTCTGTCATTATCTTTGCTGTAGGTTTCTGCAAATATGTAATGTTTCATTTTTATATATAATTGTTAGTAGTGAAATTCGATGTTGAATTTTGTATGAATTTTGAATATCTGTTATTAAATTGTGTTAACATTTATTTATATTTTGTGATTAATAATTAATTACAGGGAAAACCCGAGAAATAAAATCTCTGATCTGTTGTAGTATAATAGAAATACAAGAAAATTAAATATGAATACAACCACAATTCTATCTTGCAGGCATAATACAATGTTTGATTTTACCAAAAATAGAATTGGGATTTGTTGCCTCCTAGTAAAATGAGCCGTTTTGGAGTTAACATTTCGACTTCGAGGTTAATTAAAGTAATCATTGAATAACTAATTCTACCTCTATATGAAAGATACAAATGATATTCAAAATTCAACAAACTTTTAAGTGTAGTGCCGACAAACGAACTCATCAATTTTTGTGAAAGTAGAAGTTTAAAGAATATGTGTTTCGCATTCTATTCATAACCTTTATGGACTTAGAAATTAGGAAAATGTCTTACTGTATTAGGTTTAAGTACACTGTACATATTAATGTCAGTTTTGTATGTATGTTTTCTACCTTAAAGGACAAGTAAAGTGTAAATTAGATAACAAAACATGCTTTCCCCGCGATCTCTAAAATTGTAATTAAATAGAAATTAAGTAATTGTCATATTTTTGTACTAGAGTGTAATTTGCAGAGCGTCAATGAAAAGAAAGTAATATTTTTGGTCCTATAAACTATTTTCTCCATACAACTCAATTTATACAAAAAAGGGAAATTCCATTGATTTTCACATACATTAACACAGACCACAATAAGCAAAGGGTGTTCATACTAAAGACTTAAAAATTCTTATTCATTTACACTCTGCGTTTGTACATTTTTGTTGTAACTTAGTTAACTCCATAGATGCGCTAAAACTGTAAAAGTAAGTTGGATGTACCGATGAATTCAGGCTAAGTGTTTAGCTAACTATAAATTAAATTAATGTTGGTCGCCCTTAAAAGTTAAAACTAATAACATAGACTGCGAGCACTTAAGAACCAATAGCAAAATGCACAAAATTAATGGCCTTTTTGATATTATCCTACGTGTTAATTGTAATATGTGAGTGTTGTGTGAATTAACGACAGATACGTTTTCCTCCTAAAAGTGATTTAATTATACTTACGTACATCCAAAACAGGTTCAATTAAATATTAACAGTTCAGTTGCAGAAAGAATATACAGTAACGCGAAAAACTGAAAAGTTACAATCAATAGTGAGATCAGTTACAGGAACATAACCAGTGCGAGTGATAATTACTGTACAATTTGAGGTTAAATTGACGACGAATTGAATAACTTATGGACTTAATAAGAGCTGCAACATATACATCAAATATGATATACATACTTTAAATTTTTGAAACTGGTGCACATGGTTGTACAATAAAAGAAATGACAGCAGAACGGTTTGAATTTGTAGCAAAAGGAGAACGCTGCTTTACAAAAAAACTATGTTTTGTAAACTAGCGGTCACTGATTTAGTAGTTACCTTTGTAATAAGATATGTTATCCACTAATTGTTATAAGGGTATAGGTAACTAAGGGAAGAAAATATTTTCATATACTAATTCGTATTCCTAAAACTTTATATTGTTACATCTATTTGGATCCTGAGCTGTATAACATTAAAATTATTAATACATTTAGTTTCATTTCGGCGTAGGTTGCTCTGTATTTTTCAAAAAGTTGATGTGTAAGCATTTACGTGTGCTATTTTTCTTAGCGCTGCATATTGTTCAATGTTTTTCGTTAATGTGTATTCAAGGAATTACTTTGAATTCTGCGTCCTTTTTGGTTTGTTGTCGTTATCTCTAATATATCTAATGTTATCATATTTTCCTTATCTACACAAAATATTTGGAGCAGGCTCACAAAAATTGACGTAAGAATCAGCGAGAACACTAATAACATTAGAAATATTAGATTTTAAATAAGGTAGCAGAATTAACCTCGTTTAAGTTAAGATTAACCTTTTTGAACTGGCTTTAAGTACATTGTTTTTAGGCCAACCTGTTATTATTCTAAACATTTACATAGTTTGAATATGCATTGAATGTGACCAATTTTTCTGTTGTTGACGTGAATCGTATTTTAATAATTCTAAGGTTTTTTTAGTAATCAACAACCATGGTAAAGGGTACTTTCTTCAGTACTAGATATCTTTTTTAAGAAATTCTTTTAATTTTAACTTCAAGGAAGTTCTCTAATATTTTAATTTGAACAAGTTACTAGTATCGGAATCGTGCTGCTTTACCAGATTTTTGTTTACACCAAATACCAAAAGTTAATTTATTACTAAACATGAAGTTTTATTCTCGGAGAAAGTTCTAATTCTGTTGATTTTTCCTATTCTATATTTTGTTAAAGTAAATTTAGAAGTATTCACGTTTAAGTTTTCTCACTGAGATATTTCGGGTCCTAAAATTATTTTATGGAATTGTTTCCTGTGAAATACTTAGTTTATATATTTGTTTATTGTATATTGTGTTAGTTGTGTAAATATATCAATTATTGGCTATAAAGACTTGTTATTTACTACGTAAGAAATCAGATGTTTGTGCTTTAAGGCTAGCATACCAGCTGACCATGAGATGAGTTACCTTTTCTGTTTCTAAACCAATTATTATTTTTAAACTTAAACTAGGAATAATATCTAAATGCGCAACTTTACGCATTTGAACCTTAGTTTTGACTTCCAGTTTGAGCTGAGCTGATATTGAAAATTAATTATGGATGTCATAAATAGGCTTAGGATAATTATGCACTAAAAAACTTCAAAATATGCACTAAAAAGTCAACTAACTAGAAACAGAAAACAATAGCGTTATATCAATACATATTTATTTTCCTATTATAATGCACAAAAATTTTTTTAAATGAAAAATTATTTAATTAAAATTAATCAAAAAACACAATATTACTAATTTAAGATTAATTAAATTATAAAAACAAATCATAATTGCACTTAACAACAACGTAGTGTAATACATTTTTGAATGTAAATTTGCGTTGTCATGTTCATTTCTTGCATCAATGGCTGTTTCGTTTTGCAACACTCCGCTTATATTCTTCAGTTGTTGATAGGTCGTATTTTTTGACAGCACTTCGTTTAATTTATTAATGAAATCCTTTTCCTTGAGTTTAGTTCAACCCTTTACCATATCTTCTACTATTTAGTTTAGTAGTAGTTTAGAGACTGCAGTTGAAATGCAAGTTAAATTAGCTAGGATAAAAATCAAATCTTCTCGAATACCTTTTTTCTTAGAATACCCTGTGCTTCTTCAACGCCCTGGGCTCCTTCAGAGTTGAATTCATTAACAACTGTTTCCACAATTTAAAAATTTTCGGCGTTAATTCACAGCAGCGTCGAACCTAGTTCCCCATTTTGTAATGATTAACACGGCCGGAAGTGGAACGCCCCCCGCAACTTCCCCATAACTTCTGCACACGACTCAGTGCTTTGAGAAAAATCTTTTTCACAGATGATATCAGCACGTTAAAGTTTGAATAAAGATTGCGAACTAAGTCAGCTACTCGGCGTAAACCTTGTGCTAAACAGGTCACATGTACCATGTTTGTATACAAAATCTGCAATCCTCGCATTGCTTTACACATATATGGTGCAGCATCACTACAAACCACTCGCATTGTTTCATATAAAATTCCAGACGGCCACAATAAGCTTAGAGAGTTGTTGCAAAAAGCAGCAATTGTTGAATGATTCACTTTGTCCAAGACTTTTAAAGTCAGCAGATATGATTTATTTTTTTCTTTGTTAACCCATAATATACCAAACACAAAATCTGCTACCCATATTTGTTCTACAACAGTTGTTTCATCGAAAAACACCCAAATATTGTAATCCTTTACTTTTTCTCTAAGTTTGTGTAATGTTGCTGCATATAACTAACTGGGAAACATAAGTTCTTCTTAATGTAGATTCGTTTGGAATATTCTGTTTCGTGTACTTTTCCAGAAGATTGCAAAGAACTTCATTCTTTAACATAGCCAACGGAATATCAGCGCAAATAATAACCTTACAGATTTCTTCGTTAAATTCTAAGCGTTTAGGTCCAGGCCTTGGTAAAGCAGAAATTAACAGTTGCCATTGGTTATTCTCCCTTTTTCGATTTTTATTACTTGCATGATTTCCGGTTTGATGTTGCTTAACTTGGAACTTTTTGGTTGCCGCAACAGGAATTTCGCAGTATTTACAAAATAACAGACGCCCATCTGTTGTGAAATCATCATAGTCCCTCACGATCTGGTTTAAAACAGCACGTATACACATTTTTTTCTTTCCGCACCTTGAAAATGTTAACACACTACTGGAACTAGTAGACAACTGATTGTTGATGAAATGATGAATTGTTAAACTTTCAACTTTCACAGGTTTTCCTATTAACGCAACAGGGCTACTCAAACCCTGGCAATCCTCTTAGGATTTCTAAGTATTTTGTTTTTTCGAAGCTTAACAACTAAGAAAGTACATACCTATTCAAAATTGAGAATGAATGGATTTAGAAGATTATTTAGAAATTTCTGGAATTCCCAGATTGCTTGACGAAGCGAATCTGTACTTGATAACAAAAAATTGTATAAATATGCAATTTAAACAGAAAAATGCTGCAAATTATGCATTAAAGCTCAAAACAATTACAATATGCATTTATTATCAAAAATGTCTAAAATATTATTATTATGCATTTGCATATTTGCATATGCAAATGCATAATAATCCTAAGCCTAGTCATAAATATTAAATTGAAAAAATTAAAATGATAATGTGTACTAAAACTTAGGTAGGGGTATGTAACAAAACAAGTTATGCCATTTCAAAATTGTAAAGTTCTCTATTTTAAGTTTTTTAATTATCTCCTTATTACAAAGTTTTTAAACGAATTTTAAAAAACTACACTTAAAGTTGATTATTGTTTTGTTTTTAAAGCCGCCTAAAAAAATTATGAATATCGTTAATGGCATTTAAATTCTTTACTAAACAATTGAATATTACGGCCATTTTTAATTGGAATGTCATTGTATGTCACACAATGACATTTTTTCAAAAATCAGTGTAATAAAAATTATTTGGCGAATAAGATTATTACAGAAAAGTGGGAAATAAAAAGTTTTTATCAGTTCTGGCCAAACAGAACGCCAAAACTGAGGTTAGAAAGTGCGCAAAGTTGCGTATTTATACGTTTTATCTTTAGTTTAAAATTTCCAAATAATAGGTTTAGGAACAAAATAGTTACAAGCTGTTACCTCATTTCATAGTCACCCGGTATTGTAGAGTATTTGTACATTGGTAATGCGCATATATTTTTTCAGTTTTGAGTAAAATGGTGGCACGTAAGGTAAAGAAATTGCATATACGTTGTGGTATACATCGTTTTTGGCTCTAAAGTATTGTACAATGGTCTGAGGTATATCATTATGTTTATCTTAACGTTAAATTATGTAGTTACATTTTTAGCTATACCAAATTGCCATTCAATTCCAGCTTTTACTTGCAAAATATCATAGATTGCCTACAACACATCACATTTACAATGCATCAACAAATGTGCCCATCTACAACGTTAAACAGTCAAGAATTAATCATTTGTGATTCTGGAGAGAACTCTTTTTCAACAGTCTTTACTTAAGGTAAGTACTATTTACTACATACCATGGCAATTTGTTGAAAATGAGCTCCATTATCTTACACAAACAAATTAAATCGTCATTTCAACCATTGTACAGTAATCAAAGAGATATATTATTATTTTGGCATATTATCGTGGAATGCTGTGCTTTAGTTCGTTGATGGCATAAATTGGTCGCTCAAATTTTGTGTTTTTAGATTTAGAAACAGAAAAAAGCATAAAGTAATGATATTGGTTGGAGTATATAAAACTTTGGAAACCTTTTACCACAACTATTTTTAGGACGCCTAAAAATGTAATTTGGAAAATAATTTGCTATCTTCAGTATAAACTGATAAATTTGGACTATCAGAAGCAACTTTGACTGAGGAATACTTCTGAAGTTAAGTTCTTCGCCAAGTAAACAATGGATGTCCAGTACGTATTTAGGTGTTCTAAATATCGTAATGGTAAAGGGTTTTCAAAGTTTTATACATTTGAACTACCGCAGCTTTCATTCAATTTTATTATAATATTGGTAGTTCTTGCAAGTGATAAACTTTTACCTGTTTGATGGTCATAAAGCTCTTGCAAATAATTCAACGATTGCCTAATTGTGAGCGGTGTAGTCAAGTTGTAGTTCGTTGATCAGTTTTCGTACAAAAGCTTTCAAAATATTGGTCCTGTATTTTTCCCCTATAGGTAACGATTCATTCAAAAAATATTGATTCGATCAATCGTCGAATTTCGAATTTTAATTAATTGTGAACGCACACAATAAGAAAGATGAAACCAGGTTTCATTTAAATAAAATAGTAATGCATCTTTATTCATTAGGTGATAGGTAAACAATAAAATATTTGAATGTTCAAAATTGTCGTTAAAAAACAAAAAAATAAAAAAACAATACACTTGACAGCTTCACTATTTTGTGTCATGTACCATACGATAAATACACATTTTGTGAGAGTTTTCTTAAAGATGTAGTTGTTTCATTGTCCATACACTGCCTTACGTGTTCAACGGTCTCTTCATTATAAATGCATTGCAATTTATTAATGCCGAAATGTGTTTTTTAGGAATACCTTCAATTTACTAATTTAGCGATTATAAGAGTAACTGTTAGAATTCGAATATAAATAAATAATGTGTGTTAAGTAATATCCTTTTTGACTATATGTATTGTACTGCATGTACAATATTGTAGCTCGATTGTTTGCATAACAATATTTTATGCAAATTTAACATAAAAGCGCTATCTCTCTTTAGAAAGATTGAACGTAAATAACTTTTTCAAACTAGTAATTCGCTTGATAAGAATTGATTTTAGTATTGGGACATATGTGGTTCAAAATATTTCGACAGAGAGTAGAAACAAAGTGGTTAGATGTTGCTAATGTTTGTTTCAAAATTAAATTATACTCCTATAATGTAAATGTTTAATGTTGTTACGGTCTAAATGATCGTTTTTGTCAGGCCACAACAAACTGATAGAAAATGCCTCTGCAGCTGGCTCAGGGAGAAGGGGTGGTTGACGAAACACGCTTACAGGAAGAATGTCGTGGTTGTTAGGGTGTGCAGGGCAGGTCAAAATAAGTGGGCGCCACCCCTTCAAGTAGCAGCTAAATGAAGACTCTTGTGAAAGGGCCTAGGACCAGCAGCTTACGGGGAATCGAACATACCTTATTATATTTCTTCCAAATATTTCTTACAAAATACATGCATATGGAGAATACACAGAAATAACAAGTAATAATTTGTAAATAATGGTTATAAATATATTACGCAAAATATGAAAGGGTTGATACAATTGGCAAAGAAAAGGAACGTTTGAATCGGAACCAGAGTCGGTCCTGTTATGGATTCTGTTTAAACAACAGGCTTCCAATTTCGATGGCTCGCCGTTACTGGCCACGATATTTACTGTAATATCAATAAAAAAGAGAAGCGTAGCCAATAACAATTCTCAAAAACAAGTACAGTAATATATTATTTATTAAACTATTTGCAACTGAAGGTTGCTATATTTCATGAAGATCACACTATGTACTGCCCCTGAGTAAACGAAAATGGAACGAGACGACAGCACATAAATGGAGCCGAATTACGAAAGATTACACTTTATTATGAAATTATGGATATTCTTCGGGAAACGGCAAACTGAATGTTTTAAAACAGCCAAGAACGAAGATCACAGGCATTTTTGTTAAAACGGCGATATCGTTAAGGGGGGAAGGGGGATTAATTTTTACTCGCATAAACGAAGCGAGAAAAGGGTGCCGTTTCAGACAATATCATGGATTCTCGTTTGTATTTTTTGAAACGGTAGGAACGTAAAGGATAGAAGTTTGATTAAATGACAGGATCAATTATCAACCCCCAAACTACTTACATAACGATGATCACCGCAAGGTTCTCAAGACGACTGCTTTGTTTTTAACCGGCTTCAGACAGCTGGTACAGTTCTCAAAGTTAAACGAAATATACGGCATTAAAGGGCATGATTCTAGGAAATGTTTTCGTCAAACTAGTCATTTCTAGGCAATACACATTTCAGTAATAATATTTTGCAATAATGAAAGGTGACTTACGATGCTTTATTAGAAATGAAAATAGAAACTGAATTCAATGATTCTACGAATTTGCAGGAAATCGGACGAACTTTACGGTATAAATTTATGAAACTGCATAGCAGTACCACAAAATGAACCAAACACACTTCACATCCATAGTCTTACAACTTACTCACAACTCTTTTCGCAAAATCAAATGGCTTTTATAGTTTTCATTCTATTCCAATATTTGTTGAACGTGATACCTTAATGTGAGTTTTTCATATTCCTCCATTGATTTCTGATACTGAAGCTATTGGGAAAGGGATTACAAATGGCGGGACGGAGAAGTAGTTTTGAACCATTTTTCGCAGCAGAAACTAAGGTGCAAGGTTTGGAGTTGCATTTCATCACATACAACGTTCGGCATCAACCAATATCATTGTCTTTCTATTGCTTCCACTCCATGACTAGCCTGGTTCGGTAAAGGAGTTCCGCAAAATTATCCCACTTTTGGCGAAACCCCAAGAAGGCCACAATTTTCCTTTTGAGATGGTTATGCCTTCTTTACACTGAGTCTCTATTTAATAATATTAAGGCCAGAAGTAATTTTTTATAGAATTAAAGTCTGTTTCCCAATAGCGATTTGAAACGGTAGTTAGTAAATGCTGGTAGATTTTCAAATGGTATTCAAATATAAAAAAGAATATTACAACAGCTTTTCCGATGTAAGTACAATTTTTTTTATAAATATAACAATTGTCACGCCTATTTTAAATTTGGTAAAATAATCGATGAAGTGTAACAACCCTCTCTATGCTACGCCCTTGCTCCAGTAGGAAATTAATAACTTGACAATGTTAGTATCCCGGGAAACCCAATCGAAGATGGAGTGGATTCTAAACAAATAAATAATAGGGGCCACCGACTTATACATTTACTAACATTGTCCGAGGTGTAATATGGGAAGTCGGACCATCTAGATGGCTAATCACCTACGTTATTTCCGTAGCTCTTCTTGTGTAAACTTAGCTTATGTAAATCATCGATAATGAAAAGACAGGTTGATACCAAATCTCGTTTAATTTGAGAATAACCCAACACACCAGTATAATAAATAAAGTCCCAATTTTACCCAGAAAAGAATTAATTAAATAAACTTCGAGCAACACTCAAACAAATGAACGACAGTAATTGCCATTATTTTTACATCAAAATCTTAGGTAACTAACGCAAAATCACGTTCGAGAGGCCTCGCGAAGCAAAATCACGCGGACAAAACTGACCAATTCCAACTGAAAACTACAGAAACGCAATGTCGTCCCACTCTCGGAGTACCCTATACACAAACACGTAAAATTGTTCCCCAATACAGTAAATTAAAAGTATAATAATAATAATTGAACTATATGTATGCTTAATTAGTTCCCCAACATTACAAACCCCTGTTACAATCACGTCAATGAAAATTGTTTATATAATAAAATAAAACAATCATAAATTTGCAAACGTTCCGTCCTCAAAAATATTAGCGTGAAATAATATTAATTCACTTCCCTGTTACAAGTATGCTGTCTATCTCTGCAAGCAGGTTTCACGATGTTATCACCGACGCCAGCGCTTGTAGCGGTTGAGGAAAAAAACTAGCCCAACGGACTTGACAATGCCTGTGGTCTTAGTGAACCTTATCAGCAGACTTTCCACCCAAGCGTATTTTGCCTAAATTAAAATTATAGCGCAAATTAGTTTCGAAGTCTGGAAAAAGTTTAGACCGAACAATCTTCCTATTACTAAATAACTCACCAGTGACTGGTAAACTGGCAAAAAAAGAACTCTCAGCTTGACCGGAATACTACTAGATTGGAATTACTAACTCCTGGAGTTTTGATTTCCACAACCAAGGAACCCTTTCTGTGCCGTGATGTTTCAAATCGGAAATCTATTTTCAATCGCGAACGATTTATTACAATAATAACACACGTTGCACGTATATGTCCGATCAACTTCAATACTCAATCGTCCTCGTTCCTCGACTTCGTAAAAAATTTTTGTCTCCCCCTCAATTTTTCGAAACTCCGCTAATATGCGCATAAATCTACCTTGTCTTCCGAAATGTAAAATGCAAAATGGGCTGCTTCCAACCAGGCGCGGAATTCGTTACAGAATATTTACAGCCACAGTAGTTTCTTTGTAAATATTAATAGTTTACTTGCTAGTGAAAGTTTCTTGTAGATTGCTATTATTAAGAATTTTATAATAATAAATAAAAATATGGTATGTATTGTAAAAATTACACAATTTGGAGAACAATTTCTAAAGATTTTTATATTAATTGCAAATGTTCATATACTCTAAACGAATACGTTTAGTTGCGTCCTCAAATAGATGTATTTTACGCTTTTGTGATATCCGGTATTTTTGATTTATTTTTTTTTTATTAACGATGTGTTGAGTTTTTTAAGTGAGTTTAGTGCCGAAGATTAAAAATCAAAGCAAATTACACAGAAAACATATGTATCTGCCCACTCTAATGTAAGATGTTTCTGTATAACAAAACCCTTGCGGTTGCTAAATTTAATAGCATTGCAATGGAAAACGAACAAGATGAGTTATTTACTATTTAGCAGTATAAAAATGGATAGTAATAATAAAAGTATTATTTACATACCTTTACTTTTTTCTCCAAATGTTAGTAGGTATCTTCTTAGGAAAAGCTTCGAAGTTTATATTTTCAAATTACTGAAATAGTACAAGTATGACGGATATGGAATTGTGTTAGCAGATTAGTAGCTGGTAAAAATGTATAGAGTTGTATAAAAAAAAGTAACTGTAAGTACAACAAATACATGTAAATACAGACTAAAAACTTTAAAACTTCAAGGAATATCTTTGGTTTTAGATGTGATCGGGCGAAATGTAGGACGCTCATTATAAATTTTGCATATTTGAGGTAGTTCTATTCCACGTAGCATTTTTAAAGCGTCACACATCGCATCACATCTAATTATCAAAAGAAAACCCACCTTAAGGGTTTACCTTGCTAAAAAATTGTATCGATCTCAGCGAGGTTCGAACCCATGTCCTTTGGATTTATAGGTAAGTATGTTAACCATTAGACTACCGAGTTCGGCTAAGGATTATCTTATCTTCAATTCTATCTATCAGTTCGTATCTCAAGCAACAGTTTGTGGTTACGCATGGAAGCACATTAGTTTTAAATAGAAAAACTGTATACGATTACTGTATTACCTTTGACATTATTATTGTTTTCCAAAATAATCTTATTAGGCATGCAAAAATACCAAAAAATGGTAGTCTTACTAAAAGTCGATAAACCGAACTGTTTTCGAGATAATCAATTTTTATGAAAGATCGAGTTGCCATTGGAAACTTTGTATTATATGGATAAAATACGCAGCATAGGTTCAGAATTATATTATATATGCTGTGATTGGCTTCCAGGAAATTTTCCGCGTGGCAACTTCTTGGTCCTGGGAAGGACAGGGCTGCTTGTCTTGACAACGTTTCGGCAAAGTCACATTTGCCACCTTCAGGTCTTGTCGGATAACTTCTGCTGGTGCTTCTTGTAATACAACTGCCGAATATATATACATATATATATGTACATATATATATGTGTGGTTAAATTTAATAAAGTTATATAAAGCTACCCTATAAGAAAATAGGTTGTTTAACTACATATAAATCAAATACGATATAATTTTGTTCATTTCTGAGCATTGGTTTAGCATTGTAACCAGTGTAACTTGCATCCCAGGTAGCAAAGCTGATTGTTTTGGTTTATATTCATCTTCAGGAAGGCATTTGTAGTAATGTGCTAATGTATGTGAGATAGCTTTTTATTAAATTTGATTAACATTGGAGGTGTTTATAATAATTTACTTATAATTTAAGGTAAAAATATTTCTCAATGTCTCAATGCATTATGAATAATATGACAAGTGGTATATCAAAACTTGTGTAATTTTGTGAGTAACACAGTAATTTCTTTTTGTAGTAAAATTAGTGATAAGAAAGTTATTGTAAGTTTTGGATATTAGTAATGAATTTTGTAAAGTTAATACTTTGTTCTGATTGGCAGCTTCCGTTGGGAACGCATAAAAATTTGTTTGTATACAATAGGGTGCTAGGCAACATGCTCAAAATCGAAGGATTTTGTCTTAAAAAACAAGTTAGTTGCTATAAAACCTTGGAGTGAAAATAGAAAGTTGGCGTCGGTTTTATGATTTGTTTCTTTGATAATCTTTTGTTTATGGGCTGACAAATGTACTTACACATCATTGTCATCAGTTGAGAACTTTTAATCTACAAGATTTACTAAAAAAATAATAACAATATTAACATAAAAATAAATTAAAAGGAACTGCTTGAATATATTGAAGGAAAAATAATGAATTTAAAAAAAGAAATATCAACATGAAAATTTACCTCATTAAAAGAGAGAGAAAGAACTGGATACGACAAAGGAAACTCCTCTTAACTAATATTGTTTAACAAGTTCATGGACAACGTGTTTGCTGCGGTCATTTATCGGAATTCGTCACATGCTGTAGGACCGTTTGCGCCTAAGCTGGCAGATGTCAAAATTCAAGACAGGACTGGATTTCACCAAGGTTGTGGTTACACAAGCAAATAAATAAGGTATGTTTTGAAAATAAAACAAGTATAATAAAGACTTAAGAAAAGTACCGTTTGGTGATTTTAGTATGATTATTTTTTGATAAATGAATTTGAATATCTTTTTGTGTCATTTAAGGGAAAGCAGTTGTAATGTTGAAATGAATTTTGGTAAATAATTTCTGTATGATAATTTTCTTGATTTTCCCTATGCTTTCCTTTGTGTGTGTATTTGCTTTGTTACTAGCTTCTCGAGTCTACATAGTTCGTCCAATTATAGCAGCGGCCCTGATATTTTCATAAAAGGTTGGTGCAATTTCATTTGGTTTTGTATTGGTTAAACAGTTTATGGTTTTATTTATTTTGGATATTCATCAAGGGGAAGGTATATTACCTAATTAAGAGTCAATCTTCAATTAATACCCCCTATCTTGTGATAGATCAATGTAAATGCAAGAAAACAGAATCCACTCACATTGATAAAATTGTGTTCGATCAATCCGTTTAGATGAAAATATTTCATTTAGGAAAATATTGAGTTCTTAGAAAAATTACTTTCCTACTGAAAGTGTACGCCGCCGTTGGCTAGGTAATAACTAATAAAACTTCATGATTAATTGTAGAGTGTGCCGTTTTTTGGTATTTAATCCACTGTAAGTTTTTTACATTTTCCGAATTTTTTGTATATATATGTTATATTCCTGCGAATAGTTGGAGTTAAAAAATAAGCTGTATTACTGTCTAGCCAATAACGGAGCACATTTTGAACATTTAGTTAAATGAATCTTTTTAAATATATTGTTAATAACAGTAAATTATTTCTATCTTTATTTTATAATTTCTAACTTCTAACTTATCCATCAATATTTTAACTTGAGTAGATTTGGATTTTGTGCAGTTAAATGTATGTATCAAGCTAGGGCGTGCTATTTGAAGATTGAAAGGGATGATAGCGGGGGGTGAGGAGGTGTATCCAGAAAGTTAAACAATAAAGGTTTTAAGCTTCACCCTTGATATACAAATTTCGTGTTTTTTTGTTTAAATGTAATTTACTTAAAATCGAAAGAATTAGGAGTGCCTAGTTTTGAAATGCAAGCAGTGCATAAAAGATTTTTGTAGTAAAAAATAGTAAGTAAATAAAGAATGTTGCAATAACATTATTTATGTGATTTTTAAAAGGGGTAACAAAATTTTGAAGGTTGTAGTTTTACCTATCCATATTAAAAGAATGTCACATATGCATTAGTTTGGCAACAAAGGAACACGTTTCCACAAAACGAACTGTAAACTTGCTGATTAATCTTGTAGTATTTGTGGGATTGTATTTGTAGTATTGCCAAATTACAACTTGAAACTGAAATTCGAAGCAAATAGTTCGGGTGATATGCAGTGATTTAGAAATAGCATTTAATTATTATGTGTATTGACGCCAATAAATTTATTTGGATATTTGAACTTTTCAATGCATTCTAGATAATAATTTAGTATTAACTAACTACAAGATTGTGGATTATGGTAAACTTTTGAACTTTTGATCATTTCCTAAGCTACGTAATTTTTTCGCAAGTAGAATATAGTTTGCTAGAAAATGAATCTTTAATGTCTTTCCATTTACACAGGCCTGTATTTTGAGTTGCTGCAAATAGCTCAAAATAATTGCTAAAATCTTACATTTTACCTAAAAGCATTGGGGCAAAATGTTGCAAAATCCCATAGAAAGTTTCTACTGCATGCCTCACTTTAAAAAAGTTAGCCTATACAGAATTAGGAGAAGTTTTCAAGGGATCGTACTGCTGAAGCTTGCCTGTACTTATGTTTTGTGAGAACATTACTTTTCATAACAAAATAAGTTTCAGAAATTTATAAATTAGTGGAACTGTGTATGACAACAAATTATATTAGTGTTAAAGGCACCTACTAAAATTTAACAGTAATACATGTAAAATTAACTTCCTGGGGTCAAATGGGACCGATTAAACCAAACATATCAAAATTGCTTCCTTAAGAAGAAGCCTTGCAGAAGAAAAAATATATTTAACATTCAGTATATTTCAGAAACAAAATGGAAGCTAAACATTGGTACATATCCACTTCAGGGGAATCCAAACATTTTCAACGTATAGGTATGCTTGCTGCATATTGGGCACCGCCGGCTGATTTGTTCGTATCGTAAATATTAATAAACAAGATTTTTAACAACAAATCAAAAACACTTAACACAACAGCAAACGACACAATAAATTCAATAATAACTAGTATCGCGGTACTAGTATCGCGATAGTATTTTAGTATCGATTATCGCATCGCGATACATTTCAAAAAAAGTATCGAGTATCGGTATCGCGGTACTTATCGGTTATCGTGGATTTGCGATACTTTAGCAATACTATTTTGCTGGCATTGCTGCTAACATTCTAGATAATCAAACTAAATAGATAATTCCAATTCTTGAACCTAGAAACACGTTTTGGACTAGGTAGAAATGTAAATATTGAGTAAAACATAAAACTTCGAGGCTGTTTGTTAAGCTGTATATCCTTTCCATAGAAAGGATTAACAGGAACAATACTCAATACTGTATGTCACCGTCGAGTTTTTTGAAATATTTTAATCTTTAGCAGTTGTCATGTAAGCATCGGCCCTTAAACATGTTTGTGCATCAGGCTTTAAGCACATAAAAAACTGTTCCTTAATAATATAATACAACCCTTCCTTCAATTACTTCGGTTGAGAGACTTTTTAGTGCGGCTAATTCGGTGTTGAACGATAAATGACATGGACTGGACTTTTGAAAGCGAATGAAGCTTATATGTAACTTATATTTTCTTACAGTTCCATTTAGTAATATTATTAACTATTAAGCTATTTTTAAAAATTGAAGTATCTAATTAAAGCATATTTTTATTTTTTGTCCTCCGTTCCCCAACCCTAATGGAAAGATATCACTAAAGGCATAGCGATATTTTTTTAAGAATCGACTATCGGTTTCGCGATATTTTCTGAAAAAGTATCGAGTATCGGTATCGCTATACTTTTTGATAAAGTATCGGTATCGTTATCGCGATACTTTTAGAAAGTGTTCCGACTACTGCAGATTGCAACTTGAAGATATGTAACAAATACGTTAAGTTAGTACATTGAAATGCTTAGGTGCGTTTGCGCTTGAAACGGTGCATTTTATATCACATGAAACAAGTACACCTCCTTGTAAGTAGAAATAACTCTCGTATCATTAACTTTACCCATAAGAACAATAATGATAATATTAATAAAAATGTGAATAAATACATATAAAAGAAATCAGCCGACAGCGCCCTCTGCCATATGCTGCAATGCTTATATGTTGATAAGTGAATGTGTACCGATTTTTAGCTTGATCCACCATTTTGATTCTGAAATATACCCAATGTTAAAATATTTTTCTTCTGTAAGGCGCCATAATTTCATAAGGTATGTTTGGTTTAATCGGTCCCATTGACTTCAGGAAGCTGTAGTTAAGCTGTGTCGATTTACTTCTAGAAGTAAATGGAAGTTATTGTTTCTTAATGTGATATGGGTTTTTATTTTAAGTAGTGAAGCATTACTTATGTAATAATAAACAAGTCAGTTTTCGATATTAATAATCGATATTTTAATGTTTATACACTCGAAATATTTTTTAGTATACAACATAAATACACTTACAGGATATCACAAGAACACCTTAATTATTAACTTATAATTTAGAATATATCTCGTAAGAAGACACAGGGTGATATATTTACAGTACTTATCAGAGATATACATATTTACAGGTTTAATTTTTAACATAAAAGTTGTAATACATTAAACTTGAGACGTGTGCAATCAGTTTCATAACATTATTATTTTAATTCCGCCTTCCTTTATTATTCGTATTTTTCCACACATTTATGTTTATTTTTCTTTGCTAAACGTTAGTGAACAGTAACCGAAATGATATGTTTTTAAAAACGTCAAAAATATGAATATAATTGAACAATAACATATGTAACGGTAAAAATAAATTTACGTTTCTTTGAAGTAACTTTAAGGAAAATTGAGAACAGTTGCCTCTCCGCTCCCATTTTCTCTCATCATGGTTAATGTTGTGGCGAAATAAAACATCTATTATTTCTTTTCAGATTGTATTTTACTTATTATTTCGAATTTTATCATCATCATTTATTTCAATTTCTTACGTTTCAGAAATATTTTAAGTCTTACGCGTAGAGTTTGCGTATAATTTTTCATCTCAAAAATTCAGGCAGCACGTCTAAAGTTACAGTATAACACATAAATACATAACCTGAAAGACTTGAAAACAATTCACGTTTATAATATACAGAAAATGTAGCAGAAATGTTCTTCTTCCATTCTGAAAAGGATTTGTTATTGAATGGTGCAGGACGAAGTATGATCCACCACGTACTCGTTTCCTGTTTGAAAATCAATTTCCTCTTCGAAATCGAAGTAATGACACTGAAAAATAGACTGCTATTACCCTCTCGATTTAGTGGTTGACATTTATCACATGTTATAGCCCCGTTTACGACTAACTGAAGGTGTTGCGTGTAATAAGTTTTGTTAATCAAAACGTCTACATTCTTAATTTGCTGTCAGCTCATTAAATGAAACTAATTTGTTATTATGTAGAATGTAGTGAAGGTTAAGTATAATCTTTTTGGAGTTTTGTTTGGTTAGATACAACTAGTTACGGTTTATGTATCAGAAAATAGCTAGCAGTGCTCTGTTTTGCTTTTGGTGAAATTCTCGTGGAGCAATATCCTTTAAAAAATGCGAACGATATGTACTAAAAGATTCAAGAGTAATCCTTTTTATTCACTTTCACCTAAAGTAAATGTTACTTGAAATTCATGGGCAAAAAGGGCGGTTGAGGAAGGTGATAGAAAAGATTGAACAGGGTACAAGCGAAGGATTTCAGTACAGTCTAAATGAAATGCTGAAGCTTTAAATGAACTAAAGCAGATTTAAAACGTGAAGTGAAGGAATCCTGGGGCTTTGCAGCTTCCAGAATCCTTTCAGTCGATGTTGACTTTGACGAATCGCGGATTTGCGCTTTTGCTGCATTATATATTAAGTATGCGTTTCTGAATACGTCTTCTTCACTGTGGGCTGCATTTGAATGGTAGGTTAGTTGAAGGTAGATCGTTTATTTGAAAATCCGTTTAACTGAGTGTGTCTGTTTAGGACCTCTATTAACTAAAAGTAAACATCAAAGTAGTAAACGTAAGACGTCACACGTAAAACTACGTCATTTAAAAATTATACATTGTGTGTGATGATGGTGGATGAAATATTTTGTTAACTTTTACCCATAATTTTGACAAACAACTAAATTTCTGGAATATAAAGAAAACCTTGTCAAGTCTACATCCAAGTTTTCTCAGAATGATGAATGTGAAATATTTTAGTTCAGGAATCAATGATTCTGATAATTTTTTTATTGTTTGAATTATTAGATATCTAGTCTCAATTCTTCAAATTTTCATGTCTTTTGCTAGTTTTTCATTGCCCCAAATTGTTCTAAACCCGTCAAATACATATAGTTTTTAAGTGTTTTAAGGACGTTTGTACCATTTACGTGATTAGTTAGCAGTTGCGCGTATGTTAGAAATTCATAACTTACATCATGACATAGGTGAATGATTTGTTAATATAATTGATGCTTACTGCAATAATTAACAGTAATTGTTTCCATTATAATTAGCACTTTAGACAGAATTAAATTGAAAGAAAACAGCTCATAGTAGCGTTCATAACAACAGTAATATTATTGCTGCGATATTTTCATGCTATGTTAATATAATGTTTCAGAGATTTGTTAGAAAATGCGTATGTATAGGGTTTTAAAACTAATGAAAACCAAGTATTTTATGGCATATACGCACCTACAATAATACGGGGTAGCCTTTTAAGTTTTTACAAAAACTAGGAAAGAAAACAATTTTTTTAGGAAATGCGTTCTTTGTTTGACGTTCGGGAGCACGAAGAAGTCGTTAGGCGATAAATCGCAATGAGACATTAATTTGATGTTTTTCTCTTTCAAATAATAATCAATTGTTTGGCGTGCTGTGTGAGAGCTGGCATTGTCATGATGAGAATGATACGACGTTTTCGGTTGTTTTTCCTGATTTCGTCGTCGACTTCTTGTAAACAAATTGTTGTACACAATTCAGCATTAACTGTTCTCCGATCTTCTAAAGGAATGTTGCGACGGTACAACGGAAGAAACAGGCGATAATTTTCTTCGAAGTGCTTCGTGAACGAACAACTTTTGTGGGATTCGGTTCATCTTGGAACACCCAAAACGTGGATTATTGCTTAGTTTCCGGTTCATTCGAATATATCCAAGTTTCGTCACCTGTTACGATGTTGTTCACTGATTTTGCAGTTCCTCGGTCGAATTTTTTGAGCATTTCCTTACACCATTTAACACGAGCCCTTTTTTGAGCTTCGGTTAAATTATACGGAATCCATCGGGAATAGATATTTTTCACAGCTAAATGTTCATGCAAAATCGAATGTGCTGAGTCTTCGATATGCCTAAGGATGCCTCTATCTCGTTGTAGGTCCCATGTCGATCTTCTTCAATCGTGTTGCGCACAGCATCGATGATTTTTGGAATGACAACCGAGTTTGGTTGACGTTCACGAAATTCATCACTGGCGGACGCACGACCACGACGAAATTCCGCAAACCAATTGTAAACAGTCTTTTCTGATGTGCTTCATTACCAAAAGTTGAACGAAGTGATTCTGTGCATCGTTTTTGAATAAGGCATTTACTAAAATCGTAAAAAATCATCCAACGAAAATCGTCACCTGAAATTTTCGTTTTTTTCACAAAATTGCTTTTTTAAACGCTCGCTGTAAACAAACTACTTGGTTAATTTCTAAGCTGCCAGTGTTTTTACAATAACAAATGTGAAATTTTACGAAAATAGTAATGACACATCTCAACAGCGCCACCTAGTGGTCGTTTATAAAAACTTAAAGGCTGCCTTCGTATACTATTACAACTACAGTTTCAACCCAACTAAAATAAAAGAAATTTAAGCGAACATTGTAAGTATAACACAGAAATGTTCTTGGGACTTTAATATTATAATAGTACCTTCCGATATATAGTTTTAGTTCGTATTCTAGAAAGATCTATCAGCGAAAATAATTCAATTTCATATTCAAATCTAATCTTTCTATATCGGAAATTCCATATAAAGCTCAACGTATCCAGATTATAGTACAATTCTTGAATTTATAGTTTCGAGTTAAGATAAAACAAATTGGACATCAATAGTTGGCTTGGGGTGAAGGTCTTATCTCCAGAGGTATTCCTCAGCCAAGTTACTTTAGTTATTTTAAGTTCCTATTGAAGATGGCGGCTTAGTTGCCGAAATACATATTTAGGTGTTCTAAATATCGTGGTGGTAAAGGGGTTTTTCCAAAGATATACTTAAACCACAGTCTCCAAGCAATCCTTTTAAAAAAATGATTTTGGGAAATGATATATAATTTTGCTTTATGCAACGTCTTTAATGATATAATTACAAATTTTAAATATTAAATTTTATTGTAACTACGAGGGCGGTCAGTAAGTCCGTGACTTTTTGAATCTTCCGCCTCTTAACTGAAAGAGCAACACTGCTCCTGTCAACAGGCATCTGTCAGTTAACTCCTGTCAAAATTTGAACAAGCTGCGTCATTTAGTTTGTGTTTGACAGCCATTGATAGCAGACTACCGCGTGATTTGAAGAGAAAATGGAAAAAAGTGAATTTCGTGTGCTCATTAAGCATTATTTTTTGCGGAAAAAAACCATCACTTAAACCAAGGCTAAGCTTGATAAATACTATGGGAACTCTGCACCATCAATTTCAATGGTAAAAAAGTGGTTTACTGAATTTCGTTGTGGCCGTACAAGCACGGAAGATGCCGAACGTTCTGGACGCCCAGTTGAGGTCTCTACACCCGAAACAATTGAAAAAATTCATGATATGGTGTTGGCCGATTGGAGATTGAAAGTGCGAGAGATTGTGGAAGCCATAGGCATATCACATGGCTCAGTGGTTTCAATTTTGAATGATCACTTGGGTATGAGAAAGCTTTCTGCAAGATGGGTGCCGCGTTTGCTCACAATCGACCACAAACGCAATCGTGTGACAACTTCGCAGGAGTGTTTGGCGTTGTTTAACCGCAATATGGACGAGTTTTTGCGCCGTTTCGTAACCGTGGACAAAACGTGGATCCACCACAACAACCAGAGACCAAACAGCAGTCAAAACAGTGGGTTTCTTGGGGTGAATCGGCGCCAAAGAAGTCCAAGGTGGGTTTGTCAGCCAATAAAGTCATGGCGACCGTTTTTTGGGATGCACGCGGTATAATCCACATTGACTACTTCAAAAGGGTAAAACAATCAATGGCGAATATTATGCCAACTTATTGGGTCGATTTAATGAGGATTTGAAAAAAAAACGACCGCATTTCGCCAAGAAAAAAGTTCTTTTCCACCAGGACAATGCAAGGTTGCACACATGTGCAGTTTCCATGGCAAAAATTCAAGGATTAGGCTACGAATTGCTCCCTCATCCGCCCTATTCTCCGGATTTAGCTCCGAGTGACTATTTCTTGTTTCCAAACCTGAAGAAATGGCTCGGCGGAAAGAGATTTGACTCCAACGATGAAATCATCTCACAAACAAATACCTATTTTTATGACCTCGACAAATCTTATTTTTTGGAAGGGATAAAAAAATTGGAGAAACGTTGGACAAAGTGTATAGAGCTCAAAGGACACTATGTTGAAGAATAAAATGATTTTTTATCCAAAAACCTGTGTTTCATTCAAAAAGTTACGGACTTATTGACCCGCCCTCGTATTTTGTCATTGTATAAGCCTTTAACCCTCTAGTCGCAGATAATGTGCCATTAATATAAAAACTATTGACATTCCATTTACGGACTGTTTATTTAAAATTTTCTAAAATTGAGAGTCAATCATTTTTGTATAACATAGAAGAAGCTCAAACTGCCAGCCTTGTTATCAGGAGGACCCTTTATCTTTAATTGCAACTTACAAATATTTCAGTGCTTGTGAAAACTTTAATTATGCAGATGATTTTTTAAACACTGTATTTTAGAACGGTATGTTTGTGTCATACATTGTGTACATCTTTGTAGCTGTCTTCTTCTTCGAGTGCTTTATCTCTTACGAGACGTAGCGATTAGCAATAAAACTAAGTTAGTATTGTTTGCAAAATGTTGAATTACAGATACATGTACATACAACGTAAAACAATCTCATAGTATTTTTATTCCAAAAATTATGTTTCTGAAGCGATTATATTTTTAATAAAATTTTCAGGATGTGAATGAAGGCAGATTCGTGAGTGTCTTTTTCTTCTTCTTCTGTGCATACGCTTGTGGTGGGTTCTATGAGCCCTCTTTGCACATATGCCGCACATGAGGCTAAAGTAACCCGTCGAATTGAGAAAGAAAGTTGCCAAAGGGGTTCGTATGGCAACCGGGACCGACGGCTTTACGTGCCCTCTGAAGTACAACTGGTTGCATATGGCACTATATAGACCTAATCATTCTAGTACTGATCCGGGCGGACAGTTCTGCACTACGAATATCGGTTCACTTGTGCCTGCAGTGTGTAATCACTTCACAATGATTTTTGTGGAACAACAGAAAATATCATAACAAATTCAGGAAAAAAGTATTCCTCATCTATATGTAACGTAAGTTTTTCGTTTTTTTTATATATATATTAAGTTTAATAGTAAAAGTCTTTATACAAGTATAAGAAAATGAAGAATCAGGTAATAACAGTTTCCCAGTGCAGGTAGTGTCTACCAAACATGAGTTATAAATGACATTGTTTCATTTAGTTTACACTTAGTCTTTCCTGTATTAGTAAATACAAGTTGTATGTACCAACAGTGTATTAATTTATGCTGCAACTTTCAAAGAATACCTTCTTTTTGCTCATTAAGGGCTGCTAAATGGACATTAGATTAAAATTTATAAATCTCAATTTTAGTAGTTTCTAAAAGCCATATAAACGATAGTAAGGAGTTTTGCAATTCTAAGAGGGTGTGGAAAAGTCTGCAGTTACGTAAAATATGATGCAAAAACTGGAGGTGGATTTATATAAGGTGTCTCACAACGTGAGGTCACTACTTCGTGTACGTAATCTTTAGACCAAATATAGTTGACAATTCTAATGAAGGTATGCCCTAAACTAAACCGTTTTCAAAATACAGAGTGTTAAATTATTGTTTATTAAATAATTCCTACTTGGGGAAAACCAATATTTATTTTTATTTTACTTTAAATTCACTATACAGATTGTTCAAAATGGCTACCGTTGCTCTCGAGACACATTCTAGCTATTCTTAAGAGAGATCTGGTTGCCCTGCGTAACATATCATTGTTATTCTGAATCAGTTCTGCTGCCTTAAAAATGCTTCTTCTAAGATATTCAACAGTCTCTGATGGTGTTTGGTATACCATATCGCTGATATGGCACCACAAATAATAATATAAACAAGTTAAGTCCGGAGATCTTGGGGGTCAGGGGTGCTGTTCTCCTCTACCAATTACATGTCTTTCAAATAGTTAATTTAAAAATTGTCTTACACGTAACACAAAGTGAACCATCGTGCTAGTACCACACACCATGTCTGATCGCCAGAGGGACATCATCTAACAATCTTCCCAAATAATCTTCTAGAAAATGTATATATCTGTTGGCGGTTAAATGGTTCTCAAAAACGGATGGACCAATAAACATGTGATCAATAATTCCAAACCAGATATTCACTGAAAACCTATGTTGATAATTTGACACTGTGGTTTCGTATGAATTCTCCAAATCCGAAGTGTGGCTGTCCTTTCTGTTCGTTAATCCATTCCTTGTAAATGTTGCCTCATCGAATAAAATTCTGTTACATAGGTTTCGATTTTGAATGAGCTGGAGGCAAAATTCCATCATCATCATCATCACCCAGCCTCCGTTGTCTACTGCTGGACATAAGCCTCCTCCAAAGTCTTCCATGTTTTCCTTTCCTGAGCAATGGCTATCCAATTGGGGGCTGTCCTCTTTAAATCATGCGTCCATCGGCTTGGGGGTCTGCCTCTGCTTCGTTTGTCTTGTCTGGGGCGCCATTCGATTATTCGCTTCGTCCATCTGTTGTCTCTAAAGCGTGCGACATGTCCCGCCCATCTCCACTTCACTTCCGTAATGTGCTTTACGATGTCTTTTAGCCCTGTTCTTAAGCGTATGGTGTTATTGGGGATCCTATCTCGTCGTGTGACTCCCAGCATGGCTCTCTCCATTGCACGTTGGGCCACTCTCAGCTTATTTGTTACCTTTCTAGTAAGAATAAGCGTTTCAGCACCGTAGGTGATTACCGGCGCCACACATTGCTCAAACACTCGCCATTTTAAGCATATAGGTATCTTTTTGTTTTTAAAACTGTCTCGGAGCCTGCCGAAGGCGGCCCATCCTAGACCTATTCGTCTTTGGATCTCGCATGTATGGTTGTCCCTACCCAATATAATTTCATGGCCCAAGTATTTATAGTCATAAACCTGAGTTATGGTTTGTCCCGAGATACTGATTTTCCCAGTTGGTACTAGATTTGTCATAAACTTAGTTTTATCCATATTTATATCCAGGCCAGTTCCTTTTATAGCTTCTCTTAATTCCCCCATTATCTTTGCGGCATCTCCGATGTTGTCGGCTTTTAATACTATATCATCCACAAATCTGAGGTGATTTAAATACTCGCCGTCCACTTTGATTCCGATGTTATCCCAATTTAAAGATTTAAATGCGTACTCTAGGGTGGCCGTGAATAACTTCGGAGATATAGTATCACCCTGTCGTATTCCTCTCTCAATTTTAAAAGTTTTGGTCGGTTCGTGGAGTTTAACTGTGGCTGTTGCGTTGCTGTATATGTATTGTACAACTTTAGCATATCTACCATCGATTCTGCACTGTTTTAAGGCTGCTATTATTGCTGGGTGTTCTACGGTATCAAAAGCTTTTTTAAAATCAACAAATATCAGTATCAGGGGTTTGTTGTACTTGATGGTGTTTTCTATCAGGGTTCTCAACACCAACAGATGATCGTTTGGACCAAAACCTCTTCGGAATCCGGCCTGTTCGCGGGGTTGATAAAAATAAAGTTTGTTGTCTAAACGTTTAGCTATTATTTTCGTGAACAACTTATAGAGGTGGCAGGTGTTCTCCAAACTCCCATTCGTGGTAGATACATTAACTTGTGCAGATACACGACCAAGAGAGGTGCTGGGATTATTATCAATTTCTCGCAGTATGTTATCCTTATTGTCTAGTACTTGCTGTGTTGGACGCTCATTCGACGGTTTCAGGAAAGTTCCGTGTTCATGTATGTGGTTGTGCACTCGTTGGAGAACTCGTCGGTCTGGTAGTCGCCGATTTAGAAATCTCAACCTATATTCTGGAGCCGCTGCTACGGAGTTTTCATCACAACAACCGTACATATAATGGATATCGGCGTACTCTCGCGTTGTAAATGTAAACATTATCAACACTTTTAATAAGCGCAGGCAGAGAAATCAACTTTAAGGTGCTTTACTCTTTGACATACAAGTAAATAGTATCATTTCA
>JABXWE010019565.1:0-27426 GCA_014611495.1 Limonius californicus | reverse complement strand
GAGAGAACATAATTATATTGATTAATTAATTTAAACTTTGGAATACAATACTATTCCTATAGGACTTCCCCTAATCAATTTGTGTGATATATATTATTGTAGAGAATGAATACTTCTATAGGCAAAAATGTGAATTTAATTCTTATCAAACAATCAATTAATAAAATAGTTAAAGCAAATTATTTAAAAATACATATCCCAAATATTTTCTCATTAGAATTTCTTTCTCGTGAATCATTTTATTTAATAAAATAGCTAAAAGAAAGATATTTAAAGATTCATTTTCCCTATATTTTGTTATGAAATTTCCCAAATTTCCTTTAATTCCTGCAAATTGTATCAAAAAATATTTTTCCCAACTAAAATATCATACAAAGTAAAATGTTTACGGAAATTAGACTTTTTACTATGACCTAAAATTATATCCCGGTAATTACTAATTAATCCAGTTAATTTTATAGGCAAGTTGCCCTTCTTGCGTTATCAGTTTTTCTACCTCGTATTAATTTGAAGGATATTGTCGTTAGCAGATAAAGTTATTGAAACGTATTAGAAATTCCACATACCGGTTGCATATGCCTGCGACAAGATAATTCATAAGCAACCAGAAGAAATTCCGTAAACGTAAGGCCATCAGATAACCGTTTTTCAAATTATAACTTTTATAAGGAATAGCAGACGAAACCTCATATTTCACGCTTCAGGGCGCTATGACGGCCAGATTCCTGGCAAAAAGTGATTACTAGAGCGTAAGGCACATTTGGTGCTAAAATTAGTGTATTCGTCGAGAAACACCTCAAATTCTCTTAATTAGTGGGTAGCAGTTACAATAAAAATATGCCTGGCCGAGTATAATGGTTAGTTATCTAATATTATATTACAAATGTAAATCACTGAACCCAGCTCAGTTGTGTTTCTCAAGCCTCTAATTAAAATTAATAACTTTAGGTAATTGCACGTATACATGTACGTGTGGAATTAAAGAAAAGTTAGCTTTGTTAATTTAATTAAGTAAAACCGATAATTTATTTCAAGTTAGCTGATATTGTGCACAAAGCCCAGACCGCGATTAGAATTTTGTGTGCAATTCTATGATTTAAAATAAGAAAGCGAAAATTCCTTCAATTTGATATAGTATTGAATACTATATTTATTACAACAAATAGAGCATATTCTCTCTGTATGAATCATGTGTTTCATTTATACTTTCTAAGATACACATTACAGCTGTATTAAAAGTTTGCGTGAAGTTTCTTTAAGTACAAAGTAGGTACTTGTAACTTTGTTTTACAGCTATACAACCTCAAAAAAGAGCTTTAATTGGAATACATTATTCAGATATCCAGTAACCATCGTCTTCTTCTTTTCAGGTCTTGTTTTCCTGTGCCTTGGCTGTTGCCTCGGCAGGTTATCCTTACTACGCTAGCCCATATGCCCAACACGTTCCCATAATTGACCACAATGGAGTTCCCTTAGAGACCCCAGAAGTTCAGGCAGCTAAAGCTAACCATTTTGCTGCCCATGCTGCTGCTAAATATGGAGGTTATCTTGATGTCGGGTACACCGGCCACGGAACCCCCGGTATCACTGCCGATGGGCACCCAATCGACACCCCAGAAGTGCAACTTGCAAAAGCTGCCCATTTCATAGCTTACAACCAAGCCGCCTACCAGAACTCCAACCCACACGCTGCCATCGCCGCTGGTCCTGTCGACACACCCGAAGTTCAAATAGCCAAGGCCGAACATTTTGCTGCTCATTTGGAAGCTAAATCTCGTGGTGGACACTCACACTACAGAAAACGTCGTTCTCCAGGTTACGCATACCCTCAAGCCATCCCCGCAATTGGACAAAATGGAGTGCCTTTGGACACCCCCGAAGTGCAAGCAGCCAAAGCTAATCACTTCGCTGCCCATGCTCATATTGCACAAAATCGTCCTGCTCAGCAATCTGGACCATACCCTGCACACTCTGGTCCTACTTACAACGGATTCGCTGGATACCACATTCCTGTAATTGGTCACAATGGAGTACCAACCGAAACCCCCGAAGTTCAAGCTATTAAGGCTAATCATGCTGCAGCTGTTTCCAAGGCAGCCGCTGCTGGTTATCACGGAGGACAACACGGAGGATACCAAGGGGGATACCAAGGATCATACCAAGGACCCTATGCTGGTTCAAATTTCGCTAATGGAGCACCACAAGACACTCCAGAAGTCCAAGCAGCCAGAGCAGCGCATCTTGCCGCCCATTCAGCCGGTGGCCATTATTAATAGATCTTCATCCACCATCATCACATAGTGTGCCTGAGACATAAGTCTACCTCTTATTTGGAATATACAAACACCGATAGTAAAATTTCTACGTTCCGTTACAGGAATTTTAGTATCGGCTACGTTTGGGCATTGTTCTTCCAATAAGATCTTTGTTCATATTTATCCTTCGTTTGATTCGTTACCAAGTTATCTGTACAGCACATCTTATTATTTAAGGGCATCAGAAAAGTCTAAATAAATAAGTAAACTGAAAGTTGTTTTTTCTTACCACGAAAGCTTCTAATAAAATTATCTGGTTATAATTGTGTAGGGTAGCTTGTGCTAAAAATATTCCCGAAACTGTTGGAAAATATTTATCCAGTCAGTGTTACGTTTCATGCAAATTCATTTTCTAAGTGTATTATACCTATTACAGTTTGGCATATAATTAGCATAAACTAATTAAGTAAACCCTCGAGCAATTATTTAAATTTAACGAAAATGAAGGCTATATATGCGTTTGCAACTTACACAACTTGTAGTAGTTGGGGTTGCATAATGTTGATCAAATTAATATAACCGTAAGGTAGAATCATATCTTGATGATCAATAATAATATAAACAAAGCCATATATGTAGTTGTGGCCCAAAATAAAGACTATTTTCAGGAAGAGGATTTAGGGAAAGCCTGAAAACAACAAAAATACTTACTCTAGGTAAAAAATAGCTTCTTACCAATTTAAGAATATAGTTTTAGCATTGTAATATGTAACATTATATAAATATGTAGTAGATTACCTCATTCCACTCGATTCTCTTATTATTAAACTATGAAACCTCCTAGAAAGTGTTCGAATATGCAGACCTCAAGGAATGGGTATGTGGTTTCGTTACATTTTAATCATGATTCCTTCATGCACGAGTACGAATAGAAGCTAACTTACACAATGATGTAAGTGAAAATAGAAACTATCAATTTCGTTCTTCAAGGCCATGAATACAGTGAGATTGTCTGAGCGTGAAATATTTTTCACTGAAAAAAATATTCTACGGCGCACGACTGCATTCCCGCCTTGTTGTAATACCACATCATTAAATAATACTGAAGTTCAACAGGCTGTATGGCAAATAGCATTTTAGAGCGAAATTGCGAGTGCATTGTATAACCACGCGGGCAAAATATGAGGAAATGGTTGGGCGACTACATGGCACAGACCTGTAAACCTTGCGCTAATTATTTGAATAATTCAAACATTGGACAGTAACGGATCAAGTTTAATTATTTGTTTAACGAAAATTGTAACTTTCCTGGGCTTCCTGGGTAAGATCATCAGTTTGAACAAATATAAAATGTATATATTAATTACTGAAGAAACCTTGCTGAACAGGAGAACTAACTCCAGTATTTTTACCAAAACAGTGAGCATATTCAACACAATTTAATCCGCGAATGTTTACATAATTTTGAATCACATATGATAAAATTGCTACGTAATAAAAATATTAAATAAGTCAACGACTCAAAGAGTACAAAGTTCTTAAAATTAAATCCCACAAATACTCATCTCAGCCGCATGTTTTTTCTTCATGTACTATAACGTTAATAAACAACAAAAACAAGTGTTCTATTTTTAAAGCTAAGCTGAATATTCTCAATGCAACTCCGGAAATGTCAATGCAATTTTTGTTTAAGTCGATTATACCACTTTGTTATTGGGCGTTGTTTGAAATACGTAGGAATCACAAGAATTCGACAAAAAGCGGAGAAAATCTGTTCATGGTACCGAAAAATTTAAATGTCACATACCTGGATTTATTAAACTAGAGCAGTTTGAAGTTGTATCTTGTTCATCTTACACGCCCTCCTGCTTGGCCTTGCATAGCTTCGCATACTTTAGTATAAAGCTTGTCCAACTTCTGACATCTCATTCTTCTAGAACAATTCGCATCGGATTGTTGGAACTTTGAATTGCTTCTTAAATAAAAGCTCAGCTTATATAACATTAATAACAGTACGCCCTTGACATGAACAGCCTCTAGCGTTAATACATCTATTATTGTTTATTATAACCCATATTTATCATATTAAATTGATTTAAATTACACGGAAAATGCAGGTAATACTACCCTGTTTACAAGAAAAATTAAACTGTAAAAATAAAGGTACAGCAACTGTCCTTGATAGTTACACTAGTCGTTTTTGTAAAAGCTACGGTCCAACGATTAAACTGCAATATGTCAATCGATTTTTGCCTTTCCCAAGAACCATTTTTATTTGCGAAAATTCCATGTGTAAACTTCCGCTATTTCATGGAAGACGTAAAACTGAACAAATGATGCAATGACACACTCTTCAAACTCAGAGCGGCCCAACGAATTTTAGCCTTGATCTTAGGAAACGATCTCCGGGTGTTAACAACAATAACAATAATCTCTGGAATTAATTCAAGGTACTAGATAGAACTTGCAGCTATAATGTTGCGTAGTCACTTCGAATATGGCAGCAAGGCGGGGCTGACTATATAACAATCTCATTAGACCATAATGAATATAGTTAATGCGAGTTCTTGTGACAGAAGCGCATAAAATGAAATTACTGGTGAGTTTTGTGCTTTTGTGCTTCATTGTTGTTTAAGGGTAAGCGAAAGTAAATTTAATCTGCTTTTAGGCTTTATTTGCTGCCCTCTGGGCGGTATCGGAAGTATCTTCTTCGGGGGTTACTATCGGCATCACCCCTTACTCCCATCCAGTTCAAACTCAATACCACAGCCAAGACGTGTTTGGTCAGTACGCTTACGGTTACGCAACACCAACAAGTTCTAAGAGTGAAACAAAATTAGCGAATGGAGTAACACAAGGAGGATACTCATACATAGATTCAAATGGAATTTTACAAACAGTGCAGTACGTCGCTGATCCGATTCACGGTTTCAGGGTAGCCGCCACCAATCTCCCCCAAGATTTACCAGATGTAGCTTATGCTAAAGCCCAACATTTAGCGACCGTTGAAGCAACCAAAGCAGAGCATGCATTAATTGCAACTAGGGTGCAATACAGCAACCCCATCGCCGTTCCACTAGCATCAGTGCAGCAGGTACCGTTAGTCGCACTACCAGCGCCAGTGCAAGACCTCCCGGAAGTTATTCGCGCTAGAGCTGAACACTTGGCGGCCTTCGAAGCCGTCAAGGCTAGAGATCTTGCTGCCTCGCAGCAGGTTTCAATTAGTCCCGTTCCCGCACAATTATCCGGAGCTGTAGTACCTGTGCAAACCGCAGGGATCGTAGCATCATCAGCAGCCCCAGGCTATGCTTACTCCTACGGCCAGAATGCCCATTATTCCTACGTCCCTGCTGTCAACGCAATCCAACATGTGCCAGCAAGTTCACAATACCATGCCCAGGACGGCTGGGGACAGTACTCTTATGGTTACGTCGGTCCTTTAAGCTCGAAGAGTGAAACAAAATCTGCCGATGGTGTAGTTCGAGGAGGGTACTCTTACATTGATGCCAATGGAATTATTCAAACCGTTAATTACATTTCCGATCCCGTTAACGGATTCCGCGTAGCAGCCACCAATATTCCTGTAGGACCTGCTGAAGTTGCTACCGCTAGCGTTGCTGTGGCTGCGCCCGTAGCTGCGGCCCCTGTACCTGTGGCGGCTCCTGTAGCTGTTGCTGCTCCCGTAGCTGTTGCTGCTCCCGTAGCTGCACCCGTAGCTGTTGCTGCTGCTGCTCCTTTAGCTGCGCCTGTCTATGCAGCTCCACATGCTAAAGTTGTAAGTACTGTGCCAGAAGCTGGATGGTATACCCATGAAGTTTATTATTAAATTAAGATTAGATGTAAGGGTACTTTTCACTGCCATAAATAGGCTGCCATAATTAAGGGTGTCTTTGATAAGTTTTGTATGTTGTTAAAACAGAAAAGTCAGTAATTGTTTGTAATTATTTTTCGTAAGTTTTTATTTTTTTTTACAAAATGTAATGAACGCAGAGGAACTTGGTAGATATCCTAGAACCAATGATGAGATCAACCAGAACGACTCGATAACTAGATACTAGGACGCTGGAAAATGTATTTGATAAAAGATACATAATACTCCTATTTTTAGATGTACTCATTCTATTTTACGCATTTGTAAGTATTGATGTTTCTGTATAATTTTTTATTGTAAATAGTTTACATAAATGTTCTATATGTGCATTACTTGTTCTGACATTTTGAATTTTAAAATAAATAATTCTATATTTTCTAAGAATTTTAAATTATTGTAATCAACTTATAATCTCTTAAAGTTTATTTGTCTTTTAAAATGTTTCCACAAATATTCAATTTATTCTACAAAACGTAAGCATCTTTTAAATATCGAATCGGACTTACTCAATAATATTATGTAAAATTAACATACATAAAAAAACTTAAAGCTCTTCAACTAATTTATTCATTGTCTCAAAAAATCACTGTTCTAAATGGATTTAGTTAAATAGTCGGAACCGTTCATTATCTGAAAGCATATAACAATGGAAATATGTATATGAATCCTAGCAACAATTCAAACACTGAACGAAATTTCTTATTTATTCATTTCTTTCCCTTTCCTCACTTCTTCAGAGTTCCCCGTAAGGAAATAGCTAGTTTACCTGTTATAGAGTAAATTTAAACGAAATTTAGGTGAAACTAGATACTGTCGCATAAATGCCATTTAATTCTTGAAACAGTAATGCCTAAATTTTGTATTAATGAAAGTTTATCCTAACGAATTATATCAAATGGGCATCCTTTATATACATTAATATATATTGCTACCAACTGCAACCTTTCTAAAATTTGTGGAAATTACGTAATGCTAGATAACGCTACACTGCAGTACTATTACATATTTTCTTACTATAAATATAGTTATATCTAATGACAGGTATCACAAATAATGACTCTAAAGACAGTAAATTGTTGCTCCTATTATCCATAATCAGAAAACTATAACTGGAAATAAAACATTGCAGTTAGTACTTCTCTTACATATTACTTCTTGTAGATACATAGAAGCTTATTAACATCTTATATACTTATATATATTTATACCTAGCGTAGGTTCGTTGTCATTTCCAAAGCAGATACACATAATACCTTGGCGCTTCAAGTATAACGCTATGACTTCCGATTTCGGATATGATAAGGTTTGCCCATATTGTTTGCGTTTTTGGTATTTATGTAATATATATTTATATATATATATATATTGCTGTAGTACCCCTAATTATTTTTGTATCGCCTTACTTTGATGGCGACAAATAAAGTTGCTGTGAAACAGGGGATAAAATTGTGCTTACATATAAATTGTATTGAATGACGAATAAAGCAATAATAAATTGACACTTTTGTTTAAATAAAAATTGTTTAAAACATAATTTAATCTTAAGGTAATTATTAGATCAATTTAGGTTGAAATAATTGAATATCGCAAATATGCAATTCTTAAATTTAAACATGAAAGAAGCTGGCAAAGAGAAAGTTCAAATCTCATTAAATTAATGTTGATGAATTAATAATAATTGAATTAAACAAATGAGACCTTGCAAAAATTTTAACTATCATACTGTTTTTTAACAAACATACAAGGCATACAATTATAAAATAATTTAGAATCGAATTGACATAAACTACTCACTTCTAACCTTATTTCCTTTTTGTTGTTTGTAACGATAATTTTTTCCGCATAACTGCGCGCTGTGAAATTCTAACCTTAGTTTCTGGCTACCGTGCTGTTTCTTCGCATCGAATGGTGTTCTGTGCTTCCCATTTAACAAGCCCTGCGTAAACCCCCAAAGATTGAATCCACTTGCCTGGAACTTCGCTGGACCTCATTTTTAGTACAGGTAGGAACGTAGCATCTACTCGTTGTTGTTAAATTATTTATTATAATCGTAAACATTAAGATGTTTCAGATTAGGTTCAAAGACCAAACATTGATTGGAATTAATGCACAAAAAATGTATCGATGATAAATATCAATAATCAATATTCGACGCACTTACATTTTTCTTCAAGAAGCACTGTACTTTTTTAATAACTTGGTGATTAGCACACACAATTTTATAAAACTTTTTATTATAATAATTCTTTGATCATTATAAAAAAATTCAATCATTACAAACAAAAGTATAAAATTTTAAATGGGAAACCACCAGTGATTTCCCCGGAGTTTAAGTTAGAAGTGAAGTTTCGTAACAATGGTGATCACTCAAAACAATTAAAATTTCTCAACAAAAAAGAATCTGCATGGAAAGAGATGACATAATTAAAAACTCTCTGACCAATCAGATTCAAGCAAACAAATTTTAACAATTTCTATCAATAACTCTTAAAACCGTAATATATCAATAATAAATCATGTTATAGCAAAACTAATTGCATATTTACAATCTGCATGAAACAACGAATTCATAGACTCCAAACATGACCTATCTATGATAAAAATTAACCTAAAATTCATTGACAAAACTTATTATTTTTGAATAAACAATTAAATTAGCTATAAACATACATGAAATTAATGCGAAACCACTCTAACAGTCAAAAAACCTTAATACATAAAAATTTAGATGTTTATGTAGGTAAATCACCTTTTAACACATATCTATAAATAAATCAATTATTAAAACATTGTTACTAACAAAATTTATACACAAAGTTGCCTTGACTATCAGGTCAACTGCATTCAAGCTTAATTTCTCCTAAGGAATTGTAATAGAATTACAATTTTCACATTTATGCAGGATAATGTCTAAACATGTTTAAATTACACATAAATAAACAAATTAAACATTATTACAATGGGAAACCTGATGAATTGTTTCCTTAGTTCATGGAATACATTTCTAAATACAAATTTAACAGAATCTATAAGTTCTTTTAATAAATTTTTTCAAATTCATTTCAATACCTATGAAAATTACTTACTTTTGCAGATAAATAAATAAATATATACTTGTAGTTTAATAAATATTAAATTAACCTTCGGATGGCCAAGGTAGGGTCCAACCGGACCCCAGACCTATTTTTTGTGTCGTAGCTATTTTAATAGCAAGCAAATCGGGTTGAGGCTTTTTCTAGCTGAATATTTATCATTTATACATACCCTTATATAACAGTTTAGCATCAAAAATGTTTCGTTTTTTAGAAATTAATTAATTGTTGCTTGGGGTCGGCTTGGACCCCACGTTGGTCATCCATGTAGCAAAATCTAAGTTTGTATAAAGGTTAATTTTCATTAAAAATCTATATTTATAAAATATATCGCTGAACTTTTGAACTCGAATTAGGAATTTATACAGTTCATATGGTTGGCTGACTCATAATAAAGCGTAATTCGTAGATTTCGCATATTATAGCAAATTCAAATTTCGCGCTGAAATTGTAACGTTCTCGTTGCGAATGAATCCCGGGATTCAGGTGTATGATTGCGCAGACTACGTATAGAGAAGTTTAGAACGCGGTTGTGTTCTGCCAAGACTACCCTAATATCTTGTTCGAATTGTCAGGTGTAAAAGTGTAAAAGCAATTAGTATTACACTGCAATAACCCCTTTTGTTCATTTACCTTATTTTTTGCGTATCCCTAGATTTTTTGTATTACACTGTAATAATCGTTTTTTGTTGATCCATAAATTTATATTACACTATAAAAATTGCTTTTTGTTTGTAATAATAAAAGATGGTTGTCTAAAAAACTATTATTTTTTATTTCTTAATTTATTAAATCGGTATATGTGGGAGTATAACTTAACGTAACCTTTATTCAAAATTTATCTTATTTCCGCTTGGACCCCACCTTGAACATCCTTGTAACCAAAAATAGCTTGGCCATCCGAATGTTAAATTAAATTAAATATTCCACCAATTAACAAATTTAATATGTTTAAATTTATATTATAGGTATGAACTCTCAAATTATTAACATTATCATTAATATAATTGTTATTACAGCTCAAGACTCTGTAAAATTGCTGAACGGTATGGGAATCAACCTTCTAAACACGGCTCCGTTGCCAAATTTCCTACATCTGCATGCAAAATTTGTGATTCCCAGTTTATGACAACCCGAAGTATGATCGCAAATGACAACGTATCATCTAAATTGAAAACTATGTGTGGAAACAAGGAAAGAAAGCTTCCTATAGCTTTTTACTTTATATTTAAAATAGAATAGGTCCATTTTATTTAGTGTAACACTGTAATATAGAGGGTGTTTCGGAATTGCACGGCACTATTTTAGGGATGTGTTCTCCAGCACTAAACAAACAAAAAAGTTCATACAAACATATAGCTCAAATTAATTTATTACCGAGATATTGAAAGTTAAAGATATTTATTTAAAAATAAAACATTCAGAGTAAATGTTCAAAGTGGTGTCCATTTTGTTGAATGCAGCATTCAGCACGACAAATCCATGCCTCTCTGGCACGCCTTATAACATCAGGACGACCTTTGATTTCTTGTGTACCAATAGACATAGAATAAACCATAGACTTCATCCAAACCCACACAAAATAATCTAATGGAGTTAGATCAGGAGATCGTGGTGGCCATACCATACCATTTCTTGTAAAACATGATTCATCGGTAACCAGCAGGTAGCTCAGGAAGTTAGGATCTCGTGTGCATGTACGCTTGTACATGATACATTGAAACGAAGTGACAATCTTCTGGTACTAGTACTAGGAGATAACTGAACAGCATTGAGTATCCCTTCTTCAACGTTTGCAGTTCGTCGAAATCTTTGCCGACCAGCGTTTATTCGTTCAGGGTTTAGCGTGCCAGTGTCCCTAAAACGTCTTTCAATGGCTTCAAACGTTTTAGGATGTGGTATCCTTCTAGTGGGAAATGTTTCATGGTATCCTCGAACAGCAGCGGCGCCATTTTTAGGTACCTCGCCATAAATTAAAAACGTGTCTGCTTGTTCTGCAAAACTGAAACCTCCCATGACAATAACAAATTGAAGAGTCTTCAAAGTACTATTAACTCACACGAAAACGAGCAGGAACTAGTAAAACGGCTTAATTAATACTCATCAACAGATTTAACTATTAAAAAAATAAACGATATGCGATAATTGTAGACTACTTGATTAACTTCGGACTTTTAGCTATTTGGCTTTAACTTTCAATATCTCGGTACTAAATTAATTTGAGCCATATGTTTGTATGAACATTTTTGTTTATTTCGTGCTGGAGAACACATTCCTAAAATAGTGCCGTGCAATTCCGAAACACTCTCTATGTATTGTGGTGCAGTTTTTGTATCGTATGCCCTGCAGGGGACGATTTAGTCTGAGCAAGAACTAGAAGAAGTACATTTTATTTAAATGCTTAGGCTGGCAGAATATTTGGATTTTCATTGCATGTAAATGAGACCTTTCCTTATTATTATGACATTGCTAGCATCACTCCCATGCCTACAATTAAAACTTCCATCTTAAGTGGTTGGAATTCCTTTTTCTTAATTTTTTGTTTCATAAAAAGATTGAGTGGTTTGGATGGCTCAGTGGTAAGAGCGTCAGGCTTTGGATGTAATAGTTCAAATCCTTCCCGGTTCGAATCACTCAAGCCGTCAAAAATTTCCCTAATTCCCGGGGTAGTCGGTACTGGGCCCTGGTCTCCATTTGCCATTGGTAATTAAGTTAATGGCACTCTTCATGTTACGACCGTACTAGAGGAGTAAGAAGACCGTATACAAAAACATTCAGACACCAGGCAGATGAACCACAGTTTCACGCCAACACGGTAACACGCAGAGTCGGGCCCTGTTGTGCATACCACAAAGTAGCTTACCATTGCCTCATACTCGCTGTGCAAGCGGTACAAACGAGGATCCAGATAATAATGATAATGAAAAAAGAGTGATGTGAAAACTTTAAAAATTATAATTATTTTTTATATGAGCAATTTATTTCACTAAATTGATTACTATTCTTCAGATTTTTAGACTATTAGAAAACGTTGAGCAACCTGGTAATTGCGTTGCTACTATATTTAAGTTTACAATAGTAAATAGTATACATAGAAGGTGATCGTGAGCTAGTGGTTAACGCGTTATACTTCTACGCTGACGGTCCTGACTTCAATTCCCAGTACCGGAACATCGGATTTTTAAAGGCCGTTCTCCCTCGCAAGGCAATGGCAAACCAGCGAGGTATTCTGCCCAGTAAATCTTCTCTGGAGTAGAAGCGTTTACACTTCCCGCGGTTCGGAGCCCACGTTAAGCTGTAGGCCCTCTATGTCTGTGGCACTCTAAACGCGCAAAACAGGCACAGAAGAGAAGATCGCTAGGGCTGGTAAGAGATAAAGCACTCTAAGAAGAAGAGATACATAGAAAAATTACGTTTATACATATTTCTACTTTTTCGCAACAGAGTAGGATGCGAAAATTGTAGGTGTTCCGGACGAGAAACTCCGTAAAAGTGCGTTTTGGGGTATGAAATGCATATTATGATGCTATTAAGGCAATTTTCCAGAATAAGATGCGAATAATAGTATTTAAGCAAGTTTCCAGTTGCTACATAGAATACTATAGACGACAAAAATTAAACAATTGATTTTATTAGCAAGTTAATTGGTGATTTTTGTATACTTTAACATGACATTGATAATTAGATTAGATGTACTATGTTTCAATCATGCTTAAGATATTTGGGCTGTAAAAGTACCTCAGGAAATGACATTATCACATAGAAAAGCATGCAATCTCTAAATGCGTACAGAAAATTATGGCCTAAAATGTACAGGCAAGTAAATACTAATTGACGGTACATCATTGCAAAGGTTAGTTACAACATTAGCTAGAGGTCTTGATAAAATATGCAAATAAATCAATTCCAAAATTGTATTTAGTTCAAATAACAACATTCAGAACTTGTTAGGAAACTCTAAAGATAAAGTGAAAATTTTGAAAAAGTCAGGTATTAAGGAAATTAACTGTTCTCACTGTAATGGAAAATATATTGGGCAAACTAAACATAATATTGAGAGCAGGTTTAAAGAACATATGATCTACTTCAAAAACATGGGTTCGATAAATCAAGTGTTGCCAATATATTTACGAGACGGACACTGTATAAAATTTAAAATCTACAATTCATACTGGAATTGATAGAACAAAAGGCAATATAAGAGTAGAGACAATGACATGTATAAAACTTTACATAAAGAAATAAGAAGGAAAACACGAGAAGCCAAAGAGAAATGGTGCACAGATAAATGTGCAGAAATAGAAAAATTGCAAGCAATACACGATGATTTTAACTTGCACAAGAAAATAAAGGAAATGAAGGGTAAAAGAAAATCAAATAAAAATAATATCCTGCTAGATAGAAATGGTAAAATAATTCCGACATCAAAGGAAAATTAGAAAGATGGAAAGAGTATATCCAGGAACTGTTCGAAGATGAAAGACAACAAGCAACAATAGAAGAAAACATAGGATAAGGTACAGAAAATACAGAACGAGACAGTGGCGCATATATAACAAAAGAAGAGGTAATACATGCAGTAATGTTGGCAAAATGCAATAAGGTCCCTGGTACTGATGAAATTCCAGCTGAGATAATAAAATTAATCACAGATGAACAAATAGGCGTATTGGTGGATTTATATAATACAATATATAACACAGGAATAATTCCTACAGAATGGCTTAAATCGACATTTATAACTTCACCCAAAAAAGCTAATACAAGAGAATGCAATGGTCATAGCACAATTAGTTTAATGACCCACACTCTCAAGATATTCCAGAAGATATTACATCAAAGAATTTTTAGGAAATTAGAACAAGACCTTAGTGAAACCCAATTTTAGTTCAGGAAAGCAACGGGCACAATAGAAGCCCGGTTTGCATTGAATGTGTTAACTCAGAGATATATGGATATGAATCAACCAATATATGTTTGATTCTTCGACTACAATAAAGCATTCGACAAAGTCCGCCATAACTACCTCATTCGACTACTTAAAGATAAAAACATAGATATGAAAGATGTCAGAATAATAACTCTGTTACACATATTTTAACCAAACTGTTAATGTAAAAGTGGATAATCAGTTATCAGAAGAAGTACAGATATAAAGAGGTGTAAGGCAAGGATGTGTACTTTCGTCTTTACTCTTTAACCTATATTCAGAAGAAATAATCAAGAAAGCACTGGAAGAAATATCAACTGGGATTAAAGTTAATGGAAAATGTATAAATAATATCAGATATGCAGATGACACTATACTTATTGCAGAGTCATTAGAAGATTTACCCCTCTAGTTACAAAGAGTTTCGGAAATAATAGAAAAAGGATTCGAAAATAAGCAGTTTACTGTCGTAGCCTTCCTTGACATCTCAAAGGCTTTTGATAAAGTTTGGATCGATGGGCTAAAATACGAAATATTACATATTGGTATACCAAACTACATAAAGACCATACTATTCTCATTCTTGGAAAATCGAACCTTTGCAGTAAAAGTCAACAGTTCCATATCATGGTCAAAAAGCATTCAGGCAGGACTTCCTCAGGGAAGCATTCTCGGGCCCATTCTTTATAACATCTATACTCACGACATCCCACATCAAACCATCTGTGAGATCGCAATATTCGCCAATGACAAGGCGATCATCGTCCAGCATAACAACCTCGTAGACGCCACAGAACAACTCCAAGGAGCCATGGTCATCATTGCAAAATAGTTCATAAAATGGTGTTTAACAATCAATTCTTCAAAATGTGCTAATTAAGTCTTTACACTAAAGCGTATCGAAAAAGTACCTAACATATCAATCAACGGTGTAAAAATACCCTGAACTGTCAAAGACCAAAGTGCTAAGTACCTAGGATTGCTATTAGACACACGACTGACTTGAGCGGCATATAAACAAACAACTAAATGAAGGATACGCAAGGCTAACTCAACTATTTGCTTCAATTAACAGGAAATCTACTCTACGAACGGAATGTGCGTTACTCTTGAACACAGCCTTACTAAGACCTCTTATAACTTATGCTTGCCCCGCTTGGAGTACAGCCTCAGATACCAACATAAAAAAAATCCAGGTATTTCAAAACAAGGTACTCAGAATAGCAATAGACGCTCCATGGTTTGTCACCAATACTCAAATCCATAATGAACTAGGAATTGAACCAGTAAAGTTAGTTATACAAAAAGCCACCCAAAAGTTCTTCGACAACATAAATCTTTGTGAAAGTGCAGCGTACCATCAGCTCGGTCTTCGTAACATACACACCAGGCTCAAAAGGAAACTACCCCAAGATATAATAACCAGTATTTAACTAGTATAATTTATACAATCCGAGGAGTTATATTTAGTTGCCTCTAAGCTAAGCTAATAAAGTTACTGAAATGTAATTAATATCTAAACCACGTATAACAATACTAATTGTTGATCTGGTTAATTCTTAAAATAAAAGAAGAAGAAGGTTTACAAAGAATATTAGACCAAGTAATCGAAAGTAGTGAAGAAAAGGGTTTTGCACTAAATATCAAAAAGACTAAATTTATGACAATCACAAAATCACTACAACGACAGGAAAAGATATGGATTGGAGGGGAACAAGTGGAAAAGGGACAAAAATACAAATACCTGGGAACAATTGTCAACGAAAACAATGAATACACAGAGGAAATTAGATCAAGGATCGGCCAGGCCAGGACCATATTTAATAAAATGGAAAATGTATTATGCCACCGAGACCTGAGCTTACAGCTGAAAATCAGGATGTTGAGATGCTATGTGTTTTCAGTAGTATTTCATGGAATGGAGGCTTGGACGATGAAGAAAAACATCAGTGATCGACTAGAAGCATTTGAGATGTCGACATATCGAAGGTTGTTGAAAATAAACTGGGTGGGCAAAGTAACGAATGATGAAGTACTCAGAAGAATGGGGAAAGAAAAAGAAGTATTAAACACAATTACGATAAGTAAATTGCAGTATGTAGGTGGTGTGATGTGAGGAGAGAGATATGAAATCTTACAAAATATCATACAAGGGAAAACACAAGGTAGAAGAAGTAGAGGAAGAAGACGCATCTCCTGGTTGAGTAACCTGAGACAGTGGTATTATTATTATTATTATTGTTTGGGGCTTTGTCCTTGGCATGCCTTTCGTTACTGCGACCCTTAGTGGTTCTATTGTAACTTACAAGCCCTTGCCCTTGTTAGAGAAGTTGAAGGCTATTGGAAAAAACCTGAGGATGTCTCTGAGATTCAAGTCCCTTTGTTCGGTAGGTGTGTTAGTCTCTTTCCCGAGAATGTGGAGTCTGCGTCGACCGGCAGCATCGCATCTGCATAGGATGTGTTCAGCCGTTTCTGCTGCCTCATTGCATAGGCGGCATATTTGGTCCTCAGCCTTACCAATCTTAAATAGATAGTATTTTAGTGGAGTGTGGCCTGTGAAAAGACCAGTGATGGTCTGCAACTCCTTCTTGCTGAGAGACAAAGCGTTCCTTGCTTTGTTTTGCGAAATGGTTATAAACTGTTTTGCCTGACGTTGTCCTGGTGTGTTTTCCTAGTACAAGGATTTCATTAGTTCCTCCCATAGGCTGACCTCGTACTTAATGTGGATTTTCTGTATTCCACAACAAGGTTCAGGTCCAGTGTATGCCGTTGTTGCACCTCTTTTCGCAAGTTCATCGGCTTTTTCATTGCCTGGTATACCCACGTGCCCTGGAACCCACCATAGAGTTACGTGGTTTTTGCTGGTCAGTTGCTTGAGGCTGTCCAGGCATTCCCAGACAAGCTTGGATTCACAGGTATAGGCTTTCAGAGCCTTTATTGCTGCTTGGCTGTCTGTTAGAATATCGATTGTTGCACCTTTATAACCTTTCCTGAGGTTTATTCTAGTGCAGAGGTTTATGGCATAAACCTCAGCTTGGAAGAGGGTAGTTGTGTTTCCAAGGGCTTCATAAATGCATGTATAATTGCAGTTCCATTGAATTGCTCAGAGCAGCAACGTCGAGAATACAAACAGCCATAATGATAGCCAACCTTCTAAGAGGAGACAGCACTTAAGAAGAAGAAGATTATATCATTTATTGGAATTCCCTGGACGCATGGAGAGCATTTCCACTGTAACATCCGTATTCGTATAATATTAAAGTTGTGAATTAATTATGCCATTAAAATTGTGATCTTCGGTAATTTGAAGAATTAAAATATGACCGACATTAATTGCACAATTCTTACTGAAAATGAACTCACCAACCAAATGACAAGGTCTCTTACACTAGCTGTGAAACACCCTTTATATAACATTGGATAAATCTGAATATTGTTTCAAATTCGAGACTTCGATTGGTGAGAAGATCTTTCATTTTAATAAAGGCAACGCTATATATTCGAACTTTGGGACTCCTTATATTTATCCAACTAATACTGTGATCTCTTTATCATCTTCGGGATTGCTATCGCTTTTGTGTTTTACATATTTATTGTTAGTCCTAGTGCACCTCTTTCTAGTTATTCATTATGAGTTTAACAATTCAATTAGTAATTATATTGCTTCGATTTAGTACACATATGTTACGTGAACTTTACACCACCGCTTGTACTTTGTGCCGCTCTTACTTAGAGCTTTCATTTTAAGCCTTCGGGAAATCTCCATAGCGCTCGAAACACAACGCACTCTATTACAAATACAACCATAAATTAAATCTGGTAAACATAGCATTTATCTATGACAGAACCGAAATGAAAAATTACATTCTGTAACCTCAGAGCATATTTTGTCTAAATTTGTTTACGTACACACTTATCAATGGAAAACAAATTTACTGGGAATGGCAGGTTGTATATAATAATATAAACCGTGCTTATGAAAATCATAAAATGCGAAAGGAAATTATTTAGCCAATATTTTTCTTAGAGTAAATTAATCAAAATACAATAATTTCTTAAGTAATTCGTCTTGCAGAACAGCACTCTCAGAACCATTGCATAACATATTATAGCTGACATTTCACAACCAAAGGAAGATTCTTGTAAAATATTTAATAAATGTGTGATGTGATTAACGGGGAATTTTATATTATTTTTATCATTGCACAATTCCTGAGAATGGTTTGATGGGAATTTCTAAAGTTTATAATTTCATGGCTCACATTAGCAGGCTTCAATGCACATCCGCAAGACTATGTTAAACCATGCCAGAGCAAATGTCAGTGGTTGTGACTAAATCAGACGCATGTTTGTAAGTCGAATGCAAAATTAAGGAATGTTGCGAATTCCAGCTACGCGAAGTTACAACTCATGAATAATGCAAGGTTGCATTTGCAGATCTGTGAGCACATCTTGGAATTAACATTTATAGTTGCATATGTTGCATAAATATTTTATAGCTGGAGCCGCTTTTAAGTGGTTTGTGCACTCAATTTTAATGTAAGCTACCATCCCCATTTCGTTGAAGCTTGGTTAAAGTCGTTCAAAATCTGAGCTGAAAAAGATACACCAGAACTATGTCGCACTGAACTCGTAAAAAAACATTCAATTCGACGAAATAAACCGTAGACTAAGCAGGGTCAATTTTTAAACATAACGCGTAAGTCGTTGTACGTCAATATATCGAACTTTGTTCCTTTGGGAAAACGAATAACAACCACTTTTGATAAGAGGACCTAGACTTTTGTATCCGCAAACTTTATATCAAACTAATTCAGAAAAATGGTTGTTTACTCCAGCAAAAATTGTGCCAGTAGAAATATTATATATGAGAAAGTTAGAAAAGCAACTTTCCACAAACTTTCAGCTGATGAATTTTGCATTTCCACAACTTGATTGTAATAATTACAATACAGGCCACAGACAAGTTGCTTGCACAAAACTGGAACAGCAAATGTGAAAAGATTTACTATGTCAATGCTAAAAGGGGGCTCGTCTTAGGGTATCAGCTGCTCGCAAGACCTCTTGACCCATGTCTGATAATTATGGGATATTATAAAAGGATCGACGTAACGCTGGGAATATCAAGTATAATCTTAACTGTGTCGAGAACAGGATGTGTAATTGCTTCTATTAAGAAGTTTGTGTGAAAAGCAATTATCGAAATTTAAGTTGGAAATAGAAAAACAATAAAATAGTAATCATGGAAAAGTTCCTGCATGAAGAACACTCTAGAATAGCTCTTACTGCTTATGGAGCCGCTCGTAGCAAGACTCTACCACAGTATTTAGCTGCTTTATTAGGTAGGACTTATTTTATATTATCTCCATAACCACTATGCATTAGACCATGTTATTAGAACTACTTCAAAATAAAAAATTCAGCAAGTACATAATATTACAGTTGTTGGAAAATATACCGTAAATGAATTAACAGTCCTCTTCTCTGCTAAAACTTCATAAAATACGGTATGATTATCCAAATTTCCTCTAAATGTGAAAATTGTGCCATACGTTTAGACTGTATTCGACCAATTTGCTATATATCTCCATATATAGGTCAATTCTGAAATGTTGCAGATATTTTTAAAGAGCCATTTGTACGTGGAATAATTAAATTCCCTAACTCAAGCTAAAATATTGGTTCCAAATTTTGTAACTTGTTCTTTATTTAATTAAATGACCACACTATTAAAAATTGTGAAATCAATTCCATTTATAATCAAACTGGAATTTTTATTTACACATGATACTACTCATGCTGGTTGCGTAATAATCAATGTCACTGCCATGGAGGTTGAATGAACAAGCAAACTGATAACCAATAATTAAGAAAAAATAAATAAAAAACTTTTTTATCGACAACAAAGTTGTGATGTGGTTCAAAAAGTTTGCTTAACCTTCGCAGTCTCCAGAAATCTATGAGGTCGAAGTTTATCGAAGTTCAAAACGTGCTCATTTATCTACTCTACAGGATATATTATGTTTCTAATACATTATTTATTTGAACTACGTAGAAATGCTAACTAACTTATATTGGCAATCCACTAACAGGCAAATTAATATTGGATGAAACAGCAAAATAGCAATGTTGCTTACTAAGGGGTCAGCAAAGGTATATTAGTCAAAATAAAAAAAAACTACACATTTACAATTACAGCTGCCTGTTATGGATTTTATATGAAATTTGAAAACAGGAATTGCTATATAGCACAATTCTCTATAAAATTAATTTTTATAATATAATCGCAATGGTAACTTTATGTTTTTGGAGTTTAAAAACTTTCAGAAACTCATGAATTATGACAATGTAAACCGAATATAACCTAACCATTTTAGAGAAATTAGTGTTTAATATATATTTTATAAGCCATATTAGTACATATAAGCAACTTCGTTTTTGTTAATAATTAAGGTAATGACATTCAATATGCCAAGGAGGACTCTCTGGTTATATCTTTCTGTAGCTATATTAGTCGGTTGCATATAAGAACACTGCGAACGTTAGTTAAACGGTATTCATAGTGCAGAACAATCTGCGCTGGTTAGTACTCGGATGGGTGGACCTACACAATGGCATATGCAACCGGCTGTGCTTCGGAGGGCACGTTAAGGCTTCGGTTCCGGTTGCCATACATACATTATTGACAATTTTAAACAATCTATTGGCAGTTCTCCTTTCTGTTCCACGGCTTAGGCCAAATGCTTCCATAGAACCTACTCATTGTAGGCCATTAACTGAAACACAGGGAACGAACTTTACTTTATTACATACAATATAGCACGTTATAGTATAAACGCTATTACCATTTCCATATTTTCCATTCTTCCATTTCTTCCATTCTAATTGGTTTAATTTAATATATTACAATTATTTTTCGGGCTCGCTGTTTCTAAAATTAAATTTAATCTACAATTAATGTTTCATAAAAAATGTATTGCTTTAGTAGCCGTATATGAATAGCTGGTCTTAGAAATTCCAAACAAGAATTCGCTTAAGTAAACAGTAATATCTGTGATTTACTCATTTTAGGGCATTTTTTCGAAATCTTGGATTTTGGTAATTGGTTCATATTTTCAAATGAAGTACTGCATACTTCCTCAACCAAAGGGCTCCGTTCCACACTTAGATTACTAATTTATTAAAAATGACAATAGGTTAGCTGCTTGAAGATGTAAAAGTTATATTTATTAGAAGAATGTTTTGTTGTTAAAGTATATCTCTATTTTAGAATAGAACACCCTGTATAGTCTTATATTTTTTGCATTCCTTTGGTGGTTCTTTTTTTGATACGGACACCTTGCATCTTTTCATATTCTTCCATTATTCTGGTGTGTTTCTTGTTTTTCATATAACGTTGTGAAAATGCGTTTTTAAATGATAAATTAATGAGTATTTGAGCTTTTTGGGGGATTCTCAGTCTATCACTTATTAGGGCTAAACAATTTTTATAACCAGTATGGAAGTGTTAATATTCATACAAATTTGCAAAATATTACTCTCAAATATCTCTTAATTGCTTTTGCCTAGATTTGCTATTGCTTAGTATTTTTATCAGTCGAGTGTTCCACGAACTATCTCTTTGTTTCTTTTTTAGTTGTAAGACGTTGGTATTAAGTTATGTAGAATTATTTGTCTTGGTGTTTAATCAGTGTAGTATTCTGTCATAAAAATAAGGTCATTGCAACCTGTACCCATCAATTTAATGTGTCATATAAATCACTATTGTTAATTATTTCACTAATTGTCATTTTTATTAACAAATAGTTGGGCTGTGCTAGTTCATCACGAATATGTTGAGGCAGGTTGAAGGAGTGTAGAATTAGTATATGTATTTTTTTTTGTGTATGTTTGGTTTTTGTAAGCACTTTAATTAATTTTTATAACTGCTATTGCTGCTTCTTAACTCTTGTTGTGAACCATATTGCGTCTTTGTAATTGGGTTATTAATTTCCCCTGTTTTGGTCGTTCTTAATATTTTCCTATTGGCATTCTAACAATGTACAATTAATGTGATGTATGATTTCGATATTTAAATTATTTAACAACGTACTGTATACTTTTCTTCATTAAAAATTCCTTTCTTTACAATTTTTAATAATTTCCTCAAACCAGTTATAACAAACAGTGGGAGCTTTTAATTAAATTAATGTTTGCGTTATTAACACACAGGTTATATATCCAAATATTCTTCATATTTTCATTAAAGGTTTGTTGTAATAGCTGCATCGTATCAAAAAGTTGCTAATTATTGCATTATTACAAATAACTCAATTAATTCACCAGAAAATGTTGTTTATCATAAAATAGATCTCCATTGCCGTCCTACAATTTGAATCGCCCTATATAAAAGTTAAATCGATTCAAAACAATTTATATTTACATGATATGATTATAAGGAAAACCTCTTAAATACTCTAAAATATTGCTTATTTATTTTTGTAATAGAATATTAAGCGCAGTGAAAATGACTCTTGTTACTTACGAAAGATAGTTTAGTTTACCGTTTTACTAGAAAAATTGTCTAAAACAAAATTTGTAACCCTAGGCGAAACGGCTGTCGGCGAAAAGATCGGTTGTGAAACGACGTCGGCGGAAGAGCGTCAGCGAAACGTCCCATTCCCTAATATACACCCATTCTATACATTGTTTTTTAATTAGTAGACAGCATACGTAACAACATAATAAATTTGGAAACGTCATCAGAAAGATTGATCAGAATTTTAGATAATCAATGTTCAAATTAGTAAAAAATAGGCGAAAACCAACCTACCTCGTACGTTTATGCTACAGGGAATTTTTCTTTTTAGTATACATTGTACATGTAATTGTCTATGTATACTTGTATACTTGTAAAAAGATCGCATCATTTACGCCTGTTATGTAGGCAACCAACTATACAGAAAACGAAACTTTTCGAAATTCAATTTTTGTAAGAAAAGGAAAAGCATGCTGTGGCCAAAACAATCAAATTAATTCAATGTTAACGAATAAAATTCGTCTTTATTTAGTCTCTTATTACGTTTTTTATCCAACCATGTACAGTAAAGATGAAAAAGTGGAAATTTTAATGTGGCATCAGAATGGTAACAGCTTAAGAACTGTGAGAGACTTATTTTCAGTAAAATATCCAGAAAGACCCATTCCTTGTATTCGAACGATAGATACAAACAATTGTTAGAAAATTTAAATCAGAGGGATGCGTAATAAATTACCATAGAATAATAACTAAAAGTAATCACGTTTTAACCGAAGAAATAAAATTAAATATTTTATGCTACGTTGAAGAAAACCCCATAGTATCACTACGAGAAATAGGTTCACATTTTAATGTTTCTAAAACATCAGTAGGTATTTATAACACTAAAAGAATTTAAATATAACTCGTACACATTTTCTAATCACCAACAACTATTCGATGAAGACAAAGAAAAAACAACAGTCTTTTGTGAAACTTTCTTTGCTTTGCTAAATGAACATGAATACATTTTAAATAAGATAGTTTTTAGTGATGAAGCAACTTTCACAATAAATGGAGATTCACAACATTTTCGGTGTGTATTATAATTCCTCATAAATCCACTATCCATTATTCTGGTAATCTTATTCCTTAGATATTGGTCCCGCACTAACCGCTATTTTCAACTTAACTCACAGTCAATACATTGGGAAAGTTAACGTATGGCTAGGAATAGTTGAAAATAAGCTTATCGGTCCATACTTTATTGATGGTAATCTCAATACAACCAAATTGTTAGAGCTATTCAGGAAGGACATCATTCAGGCAACAGAAAACTTAAACATCGATGACCCATAGTTTCAGATGGATGGAGCCCATCCGCATTCCATGAATGTTATAAGAAATTTTCTAAACAACAGGTTTCCAAGACATTGGAAGATCCTCGCGCTTTGCAAATTTGTCGCCCAATGACTCCTTTTCTTCGGGATACCTGAAATCAAAAATTTATACAAATATTCCAATACAAAGTATTGATTAAAAGATCGTACGTACCAAATGCAATAGCTTGAATCCTGACTTTCTTGCAAATGCTGTGCGTGCTTTTCGACACCGTTTAGGTTATTGTTTAGAAGTACAAGGTGGCCATTTCGAATACTTGTTGTAACTGTTGTTTTTATTTTCATATCCGTTCTCTGTTATTGATATTTAATGTTTTACAATAATAACCGTCGTTGTTGTTCTACTCAGTTCCACTTTAGTTTTCTGTATATTTGGTTGCCTACACAATAGGCTTAATTAATGCGTTCTTTTTACAAGTATACATAGATGATTACATGTACAATGTATACAAAAAAGAGAAATTCCGTCTATATTTGGTCAAAATCCAGTGCATTTTGCCCCTATACAAACTCCCATGCTTTTAGAACCTAATACAAACAACCTCAGGATAATAATGTGCCAAACTTTGTAATAATCTGAAAAATTCCATGACTCCGTAACCAATTCTAGTAGCACAACGAACAGCGACATACTTATTACCACTTAGCTAACTTACTCTTCATCTGATAACATGGATTGCCTAAGAAAAATGCTGCACTAAATTTTGTAGTTCCAACTCAGTTTAAGATCCGTTTAAGTATTATTCTTAAAAATACCTCTGTAACAAACCCGCTATGTACCCTTCTTGCAATTGATTCATTTTTACTGAATCTTACATAAATTACAAATGGAAGAAGGTAACTTAATTGCACATTAAATTAAAAATGTTTCATAATATTAACTGCGCGGTTTGAATATTATGAAGACATTTTGAAAAGCCTATTTAACATAAAGTCATCAGTGTAGTGAAAATACGAAAATGCTTTACTAACTTCCCTAAATTTCTAGTTATCCTTCCCTTCATATTTTCTAAGTTATATGTTGAATATAAATATTTGCAGTAGAGTAACAGCGATCGATATGCCTCCATTAGCAGATTTTGTACTGTATAACGTGGAAACCTGTTTTAGTAGGTAATACAAAACTTAAAGTGTATTAGTATTCGTTGGGTTCTGTACACATTACAGCCTAACCCTGAAATGCGAGCATTGTAAATAATGATCAGCCGTTATTAATATTAGCCAGTGACTTTGGAGCGGACTCGAAATTAATTACACCATCGACTCAGGCTAGGCATCTGTGATACTGTCTCATGTAACTCGAATAAGTTATAAATATGAGGGTGTTCCACATGAAACTGTTATAAGAAAAAGTTTTTAAAAAAATCTAACACTGCTAATGAAAATTCAATATACAGACAGAGTATGGGTAAACATACCCATAACTAATTTGCAAAGTTTATTAGAAACAACGAATACACCTAAAATAAATTATAAATATATAGCACTTAAGTCGGTATTTTTGTATGTTTAGTATGAATTTATGCTTTATTCCGAACAAGCTGTATGAGTCAATGTATTCCTATTACAAAAATCAAATCCTATTGTCTTCAACGTCAAACGTTTTTAAATATTTGTTTATAATTTTATAACCTGCCTGTACATGCGTCACAATCAGTCAACAAAAACATATACTTTTCTGCATGTAGCTTCAATGTATAGCTATGGGTAATCATATCATCATGTACATTTAAGACAACCACACCAAATTCTATTCACTGAGATATCTTCAAAGCCACATAATTGTGATAGAAGTATATGTAGAGGTTATGTATTTGTTTACTCACCTAGCGTGGTGTCATATGCTCATCTTACATACTATAATTGTCTTCACATACCGAAACTTTCTAACAACTAAATACGGGTAATTTAGATGCCTCATAACTACGAACATTTTCAGTGGCGTACATCACGGAAATCTAATTTAGCGTCCTGTCATATGTCAAGCCAAAGGTTAAGTGAGCAACTATAATATTTATATACATGATTTTCAGTAAACTATAATTATGAAAAGAGCGAAAATTCCTGCATTGAGTAATTATATTATATTAATTGAACATACTTGTACGAATTCTAGTTGCAAAGTACAGTCGCCCTTCCATATAGAGAACCCCCATTTAGTAATTTTTGTGTATCGCGATCTCCTTGCGAGGATCTTGAGCGTCAGAATCAATTACATGTAAAAATACCTATCAATTATAATGTAAAGCCTCCATATTGTGATGTTTTTATTTTCAAACTTCTACGGTATTACTCAGGTATACAGGTAAAATTTTGAGCTGATTATCATGAAATGCGACTTTTCAAAAAGTTTTTATCTTCTTAGTTAAACCATAGGCTAATAAATACCTAGACGTCTCAAGTAAATGACAAACTAGATTCAATCTAAACCCGCTGGGACCTTTGCGAAAGATGGCGCTGTCAGTTATTTCCAGTACTACCTGCAGTTGACCAAATACACTTTCAAATGACAGATTTTCTACATCGTTTACCTGGGCCACATTAACTCAGAAGCAGGTAGCAAAGCCCATACCGCCGTAACCCCAAGAATAAGGTGTTATGATGGTATTATTTTAATGAAAATGTTTCCAAATTTTACCTAGCCTAGAAAGTCACTTACAATCCTTGCCTATAAATATTTAATCTGTATATACTAGACAGGCGCTTCCTATTAAACATCGTAAGTAAATAAATTGGTATAATTTTTGAAAGTGAATATCTTTTTTGAAAAATTAAATTTATGTTTTTTTCAATGTTCTCATGGTAGCCTTCGAATTTGGAACACTCTGTATGTATATATAAGTATGTAGGTATATAAAGAAAAAATAAATTTGCAACGTAGATAATTTTATTAACGCAGAGTTTATTTATAATTACACAAACAGTAGTACATCTAAATGATCTTAAGAAGAAGTAACAGCCATCAATAACGAGCTTTTCTAAATGGAAGATGCAATTACATTGTCATTAGCATAATTTACAATATATAATAATATCATGTCTAATGTATTATGTTAACAAAAACTTCTTTTACCTGTAATGACCTTTGGGGTAATTTTGAAATCTCTATCAACGTGCCTTATCTATAAATAATCTTGCATTGAGAAAAGACCTAGCAAGCATTATTTGATCATTGCCTGAGCCGCGAATTTGTTGTTCTCCACCTCGGTATGTAATGTAAATTAATGAAATTTACTTTATTTATATAAATGTCAATCAGAAAATAAAATAATAAATTGCAATTGTAATAAATATGTATACAGGAATAATTTCTTAACATTGGTAATCTTTATCTCTTAAGTTAATTCTGTTTAATCTCTCTAATGGAGACTATTTATTCCT
>JABXWE010019564.1:0-10296 GCA_014611495.1 Limonius californicus | reverse complement strand
TATATATATATATATATATATATATATTTGTTCCTTTTAATTTATATTTATTTTTCATGACTGTCTGTTTATTGTTCCAATCCTTCATCTCGACCAGGTTAGTATTCATGCCTTTTTTATCTGGCAGTATTATCACTGTCTTCACTTCTGCTTCCACTCCCAGTTTTTCAGCAAGAAATTGCTTTGTTGCTTGTTCTTTCTGATCTGCTTCTAATTTTACTCCCTTGATTACCAACCTACACTTCCATTGATTTTATGTGAAACTTCGCATATTTGGGACAGCCGCTGAATTGGGCCAAAATGTTCTGGTCCCAATCAAGCGGAATCAACTATACTTGCAACAGTTTTATAATTTATATGGTTTTAATTTTTCTTTAGTATCCTCGTTAACTCTGACATAGTTGTTAGTCTAAAAATTTCGAATTCTTCCGAAGACAAGGAAAATATTTTGAAGTTCTACTGGGAATTTTCAATCCATTGTAGCAAGTCTTATCTACAGAATAAGACTTTTGCCAAAAATATCAATGTTTCAGATGTATCCAAATCTATTTTCAAAATAATATGCGTAGGTGCTATGGAAGTTAGAAGCCTAATGTTGTCCATTTTTTCTATCAATAAATAAAATACTTTTTTAAATAACCACAAATGTGGCCACCCGCTGATTAACACAATTAATTTAAATTTTGGGGGTTTCAGGATACCTCTATTAGCCAAACGACCCCTATTAAAAGGATAGAAAAGCAATAAGTCTTCACTGTTTGGCCAACTGTCGAGGAGCCCCGCCCTAATGGAAAGATTTATAGTTCCATTGATGAATATGTAATGCCCACAACAAATTTCAATAAACAGGCTTTGATTAATGATTTATTCATGAAACGGAGAAGCGAATTAACGACTTTTATATTGTATGTGTAATAGAAACCTCGTTAATTTTATTTGATTTTTATGTGTTAACTAACGTAAATTTGCATACTGTAATGGATAAATTTCAACACGTCTTAAAAGCAAAAAAGTGTGCAATTTTACAATACGTCTCGTATGTGAAGACAGGCTCTGCGGTTGTGGTTATTAATTGTTGGTTAATGCGAGGATCACGAAACATCAATTTATATACTTGGCGCCATATCCCGGCGTAACAATCCCGCGCGAATGTGCTGAAGAATGACCATTCTTTCAGTTTCTGTTCTACCTTTGCACAACCGTCTCGAGTTTTTCAATTTTTCAAATTTGAGTTTGAAAACGCATTTCCTATAGTTAAAAATAAAGGCGTGTCTCAGACTGGTTGCGAGGCATTTCTGCAGTTATACCAGAAGTTTATTACCTGACATGATGTATATATCCACTGAAGTGTTTTACTAAGCTGAAGTAGGAAACATATTGCAAGTAAGTTTTAATGGTAAATTCCTGTCTGATTTCAAATAGCAGGATAATTTAGCAAATCTGCAAAAATATTTACGAAGAAAATATAAACTAAATTATTGGAGAATGCAACTATGTATTGTACAAAAACATATCCACAAAAAAATAAAAACAACTAAATTATGATGCTTACAGGAGAATTTGTTATATAAAAGACAGTGGGAGGGGACTATTTCTATGAGTTTCAGGATAGACAACTTGCAGAAGCAACAAACATAGATATGCTACCAAGAGTACGCTAAAAAGTAATAAAAATGCACCCTAAAAAATAAATAATCGAAGGGGTTAGATATGGTTATAATTCCAAGAGAGAATACAACAGCAACCAAATGCAATTATTCTCTATTCTAGATGACATCGAACTAGAATAAGAGCAAAACACAACACGGAAACAGTTACTATACTTCAACATATTACTTATCCAACACCCAGAAACGGACTTTAAAATTGAAAAAGACTGTAAAATAACAAAATCCGGTAAAATACCTTTGGAATACGATCTATCTATCCAGAAAGAAGGAAGATGACTGAAGCAGAAATAACACAATAGATGTATTTGGGTCCAAGGGACAGCCTTTTTGTCCTACTGCTGAGCATCGGCCGCTTCACTGTCACGCGTTTCTCCTCAGCGCTAAGGTAGAAACACAGGGAACTTACAGAGAAGATTTTTAGCATTAAGATCCCACGGTTGCAAGCCGGATTTTTACAAATCTCCATAGTTCTGCTTAGGTTTCGAACCCAAGCCAGAATCGACATTTTACTCAGAAAACGAGCGCTCTACCAACTGAGCTACCACCACACTCTATGGTAATAAATACACTACGAAAAAAATTGAATAAATGGTAAAAGAAGGTTAATAAAGTGATCAATGTATCAATGTTTTAAACCCAGTATGAAAAAAACAACAAATGCTTCAAACAATGCAGAAAACGGACGTGATAAAACGAGAAATATTAATTAAAGAAGGTAACACGAGAGAATAAAATGACGAGGCAGTTTTGATTCTGTAAAAATCTGAGGTTGTAAAAGTCTAAGAAAAAAACTCAAAATGCACAGAGAAAATACAAGCACAATTAGCAAAATTTACTACAGGAAATATTTGATCTGTAGTAGTTCTATGTTCCGTTTTGTATTGGAGTTCGAGGAAGATTAATAAATATTCTTAGGGCATCTCTCTAATAATACAACTTTCAAATATGAGCACTTCAAAAGGACATCTTTAAATTTGTTCTATGATCCGCATTTCCAAAGTTTTTGGGTACTCAATGCCATTGCAGCTCCTATTTTTCGCCAATCGGATATTTTTCTGCTGTCAGTTATGTTTCCGATAATACCATTGGTTTATGGCGTTTTAAATCACAAATACTGTAACAAATCTATTAAATTGATGCCACAGCAACAGTGAAAGTACATATACAGACTTTCAATGGAAAATTGTCAATGTGTTATATCTCTGGAAATAAAAGAGGTATTGAAAATTTCTAAAAACCGTTTATACAACATGGAGGGGGAATCATTACGACTCATAAGGTAAACTTTCCCACTCAACCCCTTAGGCTCCAAAGCACCCCCAACAAAAAAGGTCAAATGATAACCACCACTTTGTGATACCTCATTGAAAAGTTCTTACAAAATGCTATTCAATAGTAGCCAACATTTGTTTTCGGATTTGTTCCAAAAAATTAAGAAATAAAACTCAAAAAGTTTAGAACCAATAATTTTAATTCAAATTTAATATTAAATTCAACGTTTTAAATGATTTTCATTATCCTTTGCGCAATACTAAGGTCTACTCTATACCTTTAAACATTTTGAAAACTTTTGTAGCCATATAGCTTGGTACTCCTAAACTATTCCTTATGAACCGAAGTTGAGTTTTGTAGACAACAGATTTTAAGTGATCCCATAAAAATAAGTAGGTATAATGGGGTCAAATCTGGAGATATTCGAGGCCATTCTATTTTTCCGAAACGAATCAAGTAAAAAAAAATGTTTGCCACTATTGAATAGCATTTTGTAAGAACTTTTCAATGATGTATCACAAAGTGGGGGTTATCATTTAAAAATTTTATGTTCGGGGTGTCTAGAGCGTAAGGGTTGAATGGGAAAGTTTACCGTATGAGACATGACGATTTCTCCTCCATGTTGCAGAAACAGTTTCTAGGAATTTTCAATATCTCTTTTACTTCCAGAGATATAACACATTGTACGTTTTCGAGTTGATACCTTGTATATAGAGGCATTCAACGGTGGATTTTAGACATCATACTAAAATAATAATAAAATCATTCTAAACTTTTTGAGTTTTATTTCTTAATTTTTCTGGAACAAATCCGAAAACAAATGTTGGCTACTATTGAATAGCATTATTTATCTGCATCTTATATGAAATAGTGACTTCATTGATGTATCTCATTTGCTAGTTTTGGATTATTTGTTGCTTTTAACGAAAAAATGCTTTTCCTATGAGGGTTTGAAAGCTAGAAATCAGATTTTCTAAATAGTAAATTATGGACTGCTACAAACCTATTTTTTTAAATAACAATTCTTATAATAATTTTGATTTTCATTATCTACTATACAGGGCGATTCTAAATATGTACCTAACAAAAACTTTCAGCCACTTATAGCTGAGGATATTTAAATCCTAAATCCCCTATTAAATTATTATAAAATTTGGCGCCGTTACGGAGATATGGCCCTTCAATTTTTTTACATCAATTCACTGAAATGTAAATAACTTTTTTGATTCTTGTCCAATTTGGATAACTTCATTGTTTTGGAAAGCTAACAGTCCAAGCGTAATTCCTAGAAAAACGTAAATTGTGTGAAAACAGTGGATGAAATCTGACCCCAAAGTGAAAAATTTAATGTAAAAATTTGTAAATTATGTTAAATAACTGTGAATATTAAATTTTCGAAAAAAGTGTAAAGAATTTTTTTTTGAAAAAAGAATACTAGCTCGAAGCCGTAAAAAATTCAGGTTAACCATCTTGTTTGCAAGGTATACTCTAATTTACAAATTTTTCACTTCTGGATCAGATTTCATCCATTCTTCAGTCAGTTGTAAATTTTCTTTAGCTTAGACCAAGGATATTATTGAGTGAATGCGGCATTTACACGCTGTTGTGAAACTACTTAGGGACACCAACTATATCGAATATAATGCACATTACCGATCTTGTTCTTTGAAGCATTGTAGAATCCGTGTGCCACACACTGTACCATTTTAATGACACAAAGTTTCGGCACAAAATTATAAATTTAAGCTTAATAAGAATGAAAGTATTTATAAATCCGGTTGGTGACTTCGGACACCAGTTGCATTGTGGTTTGGCAACAGGAAGTTGTACAATCGGTAGCGTGCAATGCCGCATCGACTCTATAACATCTTTGGCTTCGATTTATAGCTTTCCAAAAAATAAAATGTATAAAAATCGGGCTAGTAACAATAAAGTTATTTAAATTTTAATGAATTGACGTAAAAAAAACTGTGAAGCACTTTAGCTAAGCAACGATGACGAATTTGAAAAAAAATTACTAGGTTATTTAGGTGTTAAATAACCTCGGCTATATGTGGTTAAATTTTTCCGCATATGGTTGGATTACCCTGTACAACTTTTATACATTTCAAAATTAACAGTCTAATGTCATCTTAAAATCTTTGGTGCAAGCTGCAAAATCCAGAATCTGATTTAAATATTTAGAGAATTACCCCACTCGTTACGCGAGCGAGCCAATTAATGTCAAATAACGAAGTAAAAGGCAGAACGACGGACCACAGAAGAAGATACAAGCAAACATTATGGCAAACGAACGGGGTACAAACAGTGAATAAAGCTTAGGGACATGGAATGTCTTAGGGACTTGTTACGAAGGAGCAATGGGCTTAGGCAAGGTGATCTATCCCCTGTCCACAACATTGCTTAGTCTGATGCTAGAGAAGGTAATTACAGAAAGCGGAATAAATACAACCGGTCTGTTAGCGAACAAGAGTTACCAGTTCCTGGCATATGCCGATGACATTACGCTACTAGCGAGAACACCAAAAAAGCTACAAAGAATAACAAGGAATCTAGAAAGGGCAGGGAGAAAGCAAGACTGATCATAAACGAAGAAAAAACGAAATATATGATAATGAATGGAAAAGCGGGAATAAATGCGGGAAGACCACAAATAGAAATTAAACTCGACAACAGGGCAATGAAAATAGACAAGGTACAGAGCTTTGTATATCTTGGTATGTTAATAATGGAAGACGGGAGCAATATCAAAGAAATAGGAGCAAGGTTGGTGAAAGGTGATAAGTGTGCGGGTGCATTGAGCACCATACGGAAATCGAAAAGTGTATCAGGAAACGCCAAACTACGAGTGTAAAAAACAGTGTTAAGGCCAACAGTGACATACGGATGTGAAGCTTGGGTGATGAAAAACGTGGAAAAAAAGAAGCTGGAAATATGGGAGAGAAAGGTATTAAGGTATTGTGGAACAGAAGACGGATGGGAAAGAAAAAATAACGAAGAACTCGGACAGTTGTATGGAGATGCAACAATTACTTAATTCGTAAGGTCACAGAGGGTGAGATGGTTAGGCCATATAGAGGGTTTACAAGACAGTAGGCAGACCAAGGCAGTACAAGAAGGAAAGGACGACCAAGAAATAGATGGATGGAGGCAGTGAAAGCAGACCTAAGAGATATAGGGATAACAAAGTGGAGAGAGCTAGTAAAGGATCAGAAGGAGTGGAGGAGAATTGTCCAGTAATGGGCCTGAATGGCCTATGAACGCGCTATATATTACCCCATTATTACAAGTAATAACTACAGCAAATTAGTTCAAAGTAATATTTTTAGAAGAGCTGGTTATGCGTACAAATAAATATTTCTAATATTCTGGTTTATATAAATTATTTTACATATTATTATTATTATTATCGTGATCCTCGTTTATACCGCTTGCGCAGTGTCGAGGCGGTGTGGGGCAAGGCTAAGCTAGTTTGTGCTATGCACAACAGGGCCCGCCTGTGCGGGTTACCGTGTTGGTGCGAAACCATGCTTGGCTTGCCTGTTGTGTGTGAATGTTTTTGTTTATGGTCTTGATACTCCTCTAATGCGACCGTAATTCGAGGAGTGCCATTAATTTGATCTCCAATGGCAAATGGAGACCGGGACCCACTACCGATCCCCCAGGGAATTAGAAAAATTTCCGACCCTGGGGAGATTCGAACCGGGAAGCGATTGGACTATTACATGGCCCTCTACCACCGAGCCATCCCCGCCTTCTATTTTACATATTATGGGTTGAAAATTATATCAGTTTATGTAAAGTGCAAAATTAGAATTTATCTATTATATAGAAGGTTAAATAAAAGATCAGATAATTTACCTATGAATAGTGCCCATCTAATAGAACAAAAAAGTCTTATTAATCAACATATACCCACAAATCAACTGTTTGGGAGATAGAGGCTATTTTGTATTTTAATCAATAAACTGCAGTTGTTTCCATTTGCCATGAAAAACAAAATGTAAGTTATTATTATTTGTTTACTGTACACAAGTGTATCCCGTACCATATCCAGCAGGTACAGCCCTTACTGCTTCTGATTATTCTTCAAGAATGGTGTTTTTAAATTCATATTGAGAAAAGTTGCAGAAAATCGAAACTTACTGCCAATATTTTATTTACCTCTGAAGCTACTTTTACAAACAACGGTATCATTAATCACGTTTGTGAAGACATGAGCATCATTTTAGGTTAAATGTTTGGCTGGGTGTTTTGCAAGACCATCTGCAAGGGTCAGTCTTTTTACTAAATCATTGATGGATGAACTGTATCTTGACTTTTTGTACAACGCTTTACTTCCACTATTAGAAGACATTTCCTGAATAAGAGGGTTCATTTGTGGTTTATGCTTGATGGGTTTCCTTCATATTTTTCAATCAATGTCGGGCAATACCTATAATAACCTACAACGACAAATGTATAGGACAGAGATCCAGTGATTTTAACTCGCTGTATTTGGGCCAATGATGTACTTATTTATTTATCTGTTAGTGCCTTTACTGTTCGTTTTCTTCGCAATAATATAATTTGTTGATTAAAATATAAAATCGCCTCTATCGCTGCAACAGTGGGTTTGCGGGCATATGTTGATTAATAAGAGTATTTACTTGGTTTGATGAGTAATAAACGTATTTTTTAAACACCCTATATGAGGAAAATTTATTAAATTATTCGTAACTATCTTGCTAAATGCTAAATAAAATTCTAGTCGTGTTACCTTAGCAATTTTTCAGCAATAAATCCGCTTCAATAAAGTCGTGGGCATAAAAGTACTATTATATAAATATTCTGTTTATTATTTAGAATATCCGGGCAATATTATACTAGGAGATGTCTAGTAGGACAAGAAAGCTTTTGGCTATAACAGAATCGTTTTTCTGTGACCCGGGGACGGTCGGGCGAATTAAATATGAAAAACACATTCCTCCGGGCAATTTTTTTTATTAACTGGAATATTTCAACAATATTATACAGGGAGATGTCTACTAGGATAAGAAAACTTTTGGCTATAACAGATTCGTTTTTCCGTGAGCCGGGGGCGGTCGAGGGAATTAAAGATGAAAAACACATTCGCCCTGGCAATTTTTTTTATTAATTCGAATATTTCTATCCTAGTAGACATGTCCCTGTGTAATATTGTTGAAATATTCACATTAATAAAAAAAATTGCCCGGACGAATGTGTTTTTCATATTTAATTCGCCCGACCGCCCCCGGGTCACGGAAAAACGAATCTGTTATAGCCAAAAGTTTTCTTATCCTAGTAGACATGTCCTTGTGTAATATTGCCCGGATATTCTAAATAATAAACAGAATATTTATATAATAGTAATTTTATGCCCACGACTTTATTGAGCTGGATTTATTGCTGGAAAATTGCACCGGCTAAAATTCTATCAAAGTAGATACCTACTTAACCCTACGGGTTCTATTTAAAATAGCATTTGGTAAATTGCTTGATTTGGAAATCAGATTAGGGCAGGTACCTTTAATTGCATCAGCATACCAAAAATTCTAGCATAGGATTCTGGTTGATATAAGGAGACGAATAAAAAAACAGCGAAGCACAATTTGTGAGGTTAGATCAGAATGGCTTCTAAAATCGTCTAGCACCATAGAAATAACTATTTCTATGTCCAGCACAGTTTATGTGATCTCAGTATGGAGTACTAAAAGAAGGAGGCGAATCGCTATATGCAAATACCCGCAATTGGCGGTCCTGTTTTTTCGTGTTTTCTAAATTCGCCACGAGGGCGCGTGGCGTTCGCAAGTGCGTCTAAGTTTTGCCGTGTTCTTACGGTCGCACGGGCTATTTTTGATCAAATATTCGTTTTTCTTAAGTTTTTTTAAGTGATTTTGTTTGTGAGGGGCAATGAGTCCCACAAGAAGTTGTTTTGTGCCGAAGTGCGATACTGGCTATCCTTCGAGGAGAGCAAAAAATAGAATAAATAATGAAAGAATAAAGAGCCTGTTCAAGGCGCCCCGGGTTAGTAACAGTTACGTAAAACTTAAATAAATACGTTTTCGTGTTGTGGTTGTTGTCTAGAATACGGCAATAGTATTACTTAATTATGGAATTAAGTTGTGTCAATTAGTTCAAACCTTAAATATATTTCAGGATACAACAATGTTGCAGAAGTGGCAACAAGCTATTCCTAGGGCAGATAAAATATTAACATCCAGTGACGCAGTATGCGAGTTGCATTTTGTTGAGGAGGATATATTACGTTTTTATCAATCGAAATTACCAGATGGTACAATTAATAAAATAGAGAGAGGAAAACCAAAATTGAAAGATGAGGCTGTTCCTTATATTTTTCCCAACCTCCCCAAGTATTTAAGCAAAATTGCGCATAAACGAAAGAGCCAAAATAAAAAATCTATCTTACATATCTGGGTATATAGCGAGAAAGGCTGGTAGATTTTCAAAGTGTATAAAATGCCTCGAAGCCATAAAATCTTCAGAACCACAGAATAGAGACAAATTAATAGAAACGCTGAGCAACGGATATTTGGTATACCCATCCGATTCTTTATTTAGTCTTCTTTCCATATTAGAAACAACCGTTCTACAAACTCTCTCATCAGGGCATATACACACCGACACTTTTTTAGAAGTGCTCACCGAACTCGAAACCAGGCAACTTAACTTTGTTGGGTGCAGTGATCCTGAACATAAACATTTATTCACAGAATCCATAATTCAATTTTTCTTGATAACGAGAATGTATTTTATTTGTAAAACAGTAAATAATATAGAAAATGTAAATAAAGAGAAAACCAAACTTCACAGAAAACAAGCTAAACTGTAAATAAAATAAGTTAACTATTGCCACTTCTGCCTTTCATTGCTGAATTAGGTATGCTGCATCTTATTTCCTCCCCTTTTAGAATTTACTTTGTTATGTAGGTCTTAAGTTTTCAGCGTAGGTACCTTAGTACATGTGGAAATTCAGATTCCCGCCGATTTCTGGGAATTCCTACACTAAAAACCTTAATTTTTATTAAACTAGTCTTTCCTAAAAGCGACAAATTAGAAACGCAAAGTCTTCCCCACGAATTGAAAAGTACAAAACTACATGTTTTGATGAGTTATCTCGTCATCTTTGGGCTTATATCTAATCACGAAGAAATTTAAAGTTCTGTTAGATAAATACAAATAAAACTGCAGTTGACATTTCAAATACTACCTGAAACCGCGGCAATTTAATCTACGGTGGCGCGTAATTTCAAAATCCGCCTTCGTTCTCTTTGTATTAATTCACGTCATTTCTAAAATTCGTCTATTTTAATGTTACATTATACAAAAAGTA
>JABXWE010019563.1:0-11451 GCA_014611495.1 Limonius californicus | reverse complement strand
CCCGCATTCCAAAGCGCATCAAAATCGGAGCAATACTTTCGGCTGTAGGAGCGTCACATACGTGCATACGTACATACGTACATACCCACCCACAGACAGACATTTTTTAAAAACCACTTTTTTGGGTTCCTAGAGACCCAAAACGGATATATCTGTTAAAATCTCGATTTCGAAAATTTTCATGATTTCAATACTTACCCTATACCTATAAGGTATGGGAAAGTAAAAAACGACGTCTACGAAACTCCCGTAGAGACTCAGGAAGGTTTACGTGAAAGAATTATTGAAACATGTAGGTCAATCACCCCACACATGCTAAAGGTCTATTCAGACCGGCGGACGCGGAGCGGAAGCGGAGCGTGAGCGGTTTGGTAGCGGAGCGGAGTGTTGGCGGATTTTAGATTGATAGGCATTCATACCGAAAGCGGTAGCTCGACGACGAGGTTGGTTAGATACGGCGTTCAACTTATAAGTTAAATAGTTAAAAAAATATTTATTAAAAGGTTTTTAAAGATGTTCTCAAGCAGTTCAGACAGCTCCGATGAAGACTTATTAGACGTATTAGTGGTGATAACCTCCGAGAATGGTACCACCACAAAAAACGAAAACGCCTACGAATACATGATATTCCGTCCACGAGATACGTAGATAGAGAGTTTCACAAACTATTTGAAAAACTTCTAAGAGGCGACTCAAAATTTGTTGAATATTTTCGTATGCCAGTAGATAAATCCTATGAACTGTTAAACTTATTAAGATATCATATACGAGAAAATGATACAAATTATAAAAAATATGTAACTCCTGAAGAGAGACTTGCTGTAACCTTGAGGTACGTATTTTGTAAAATAATAGCAACCGAAAAGTATAAAACTCAAATAGTAATTCTTATTGTTAATTGTTAAGGATACATAAACCTATATAATATTATAGTAATACACTTACATACCCGTATTTTCAAAATCGGGATTTAAATATATCGATGGCGTATATTGTAGCACATCATTAACATTAGGGGTTGAAGCGCTGGAGGGGTATGATGAGGAAGGGATGTTATAATTGTTATAGGGGAAGTACAAGACAAAGACGTGCTAGGTGTAGAAACTGTTGATGTTGTCTGTTTTCAATATTCTACTTCAGCGTTAGAAATAATGTTAAACAATTTAATTTTAGATTCAGCTTGTACGGTGGGTGGAAACATTTTAACTGTATTGAACATAGGTACTTAAAATAATTGATTGAGAGCTTCATTTTCTTCGTTGCTGTCCTTATTCTTTTTAGTTTTTTCTTTTTCCCTGAGGTATGTAGACTAATGTAGTCTAACCAGAAGGTTTGAAGCAGATTCTTTTTTTGTTGGATGTGCCTTTTTCTAGAAGGCGTTTGTTTTTGATTTTCACCAATCCTTACGTTCGTTACTGCTTCTTTTTCTTGTTTTTCTGCTTCGTCTTCTCCTTTTTCTTCTTCCTCTTCCAGAGGCTCATCAGGGGTAACGTTTTTGCCATATTTCCTCCTTCAATTTTGTGTTGGAGTATGCCGGCAGACTTAAATCATAAACCTCTTTTTGAAACACCTGCACCTGACACTGTGCTGTACTGTAATAATATTATATTTCACTCCCGGTCTTTATCGAACCGCGCGGTTTGTCGATAAAAATCGCTCCCCGATCATTCAAAACCGCTCCGCCGGCACACCGCCGGCTTCCCGCTACCTCTCCGTTATCGCTCCGTAGCGCACTCTGAATCATCCCATTAAAATGTACGCAGAGCGATTTGTGAGCGGTACCGCCGCGGTTTTGAATCCGCTCCGCTTCCGCTCCGCGTCCGCCGGTCTGAATCAACCTTAACTCGTGTTGGCAATTCTCTTTGCTGCGGATTGACTTATGTGAACAGCAAGGTGGACGGCAGTTTGAAGATTTATTAAGTCATTAATTAGTGTTTTTCGATCTGGTTTTGTTAACTTTATTTTTCTTGTTGATTTTATTGTTAAGTCAGCATATTTTTATGCTGTCTTGGTTGCCTCTGTGTTTGTTTTGTTTAAATTATAAGAACTAAATATTGTAAATTTGCAGAACTACATCTTATTTATTAGTAAACCGTTATATTGTAGTTTCTAGTAGGTCCAACATAACTACTCTACTTAAACATCTGTAAGGCGTGTAGCCTACCTACGTGTTGCAAGATAAAGTAATCACCTTGTATAGATTGTGGTTACTTCCTATTTCAGCCAAATATATAAAACACATTATTTCCTTTATAGCTTGTTCCTCCTTTTCCAGTTTGCAACATACCGGACTTGATATCATAGTAACAGTTCTTTTTTATATACTCCTATTTTGATTGCGTGCGTGTGTCTCAAATTTGTGTAATCCACGATCATGTTTAATTAAGTTTAAGTTTAGAATATATAATTTTTAACAATAAACACAAAAATATTTGTAGGGTGTGTAAATGAAGCGTATGACCAGACTAATCCTAAACCTGGAGTCAAATCCCATAGGGTACCAAATAGTCTTTACGAACTGTGGTACATTTCTTTTATAAAGACAGAACAAGTCAGAAACTTTTAAGAGAGATGAACACTAGGAGGGAGGCTTTTAGGACTAAAAGGTATACTATTTAAAATAAAGAACTTTTCAGATGATGAGCTGTTTCGTCGCTTGTTGCTTGCTAATTTAATTTAATTTAACTTCTTAATGTAAGAATTTTGCTGTTTTTCAAAATCAAAAGTTGGTTTTGTACATATGTGCCTTAATCTTACTAGTATAGAATTTTTTAAATGATTCATATTCGTATTTCCGAATTTGAACTTTTATCGCCCATGTTATGGAGTAGTTTTTTGAATTGTCAGTACCTATAGTTTAAACAATAATTTTGAACATCATATAGCTTTTTTTTTAATTTTGCCAAAATTAAGAATTAATACAAAAAATTTAGTATTACAGGAATTGTTTTTGATACGTTATTTGGTTTCCATAATAAAGAATTGCCCATTTAGAACGATTTTCGTTCTTATAGCAACACATCGAAGTGGCGATAGAAGCGACTTTTCCAATTAAAACCAAGAAAATAAATTCTAGAATTATCCAATTTAACAAGGTTAAAACGGAAATTTTCAATTACTACCAAATTGGCAAAGACTCCTTCAAGGAATACGGGAAGGAAGTTAATATCGATTCGCCAGGCTACTCACACTGAATGGATTTTACATTCTTTTTGGAATTCGTAATTATCTAAGGAAGACTTTGCAACAAGGATTGTTAACCAAGAGAGAGAATTATCTAAGAATAGCACCCACATAGTGCCTAGGCATTCATTTAGCATTACTAACCTCTACAGTCCTTTAGAACTTTCACCATTAAACTTTCAATTGATATGGAGATTTTATTCCCAATTCTAATTACTAACAAAATTAGTTCGCAATTCTTTGACTTCTGAATACTAAACAAGGCATATTTTGTAAAACAAACAGCGGTGGTAGGAGTTTCTGTTTGCTTAAGTAGATGATTCTGTGTAGCGGAGCGAGAAATCGATTTCTCAAAATCATTAAAGGTTATTCGAAGGGTTCCACTTATTAAGAGGTATCTATTATTATTATTCTTTCTGAATTTATAAATAAATAATTTTCAAGAGAGAACGTGTATACACAACGTCCTAAATCAGTTTTAAAACACATTATTGGCAGTGTTGACTTACCGTTAGTAGAAATAACTCTAGACCTGGCAAGATCAGCCTTGTTTCCCACTACGATGACGCTTTTGTCGTGTGTGTAACCTTCCCTCCAGAGGTAATTTAAGGTTTCCTCTGCGTGTTGGAAACTCGCTCTCACCACTATCGAATAAACGACGATGCATGCGTGGGGTTCATAAGTGCTGAGAGAATTTTCTACCTGAAAGGAAAGTTTAGCTTTAAGTTTGGCATTTTCACTAAATATTGAGCTAATTCTAACATAAAATGTATTGTGTATAGAAATTAGATATGTGTAAAATATCACTTTGGAAAACTAGTCTGTGGATATAAAGCTAGTAGGCTTAAAATGGAAAACGTCCCGCTTCACAAAACAGTCACTTGCTAAATGATATTTACAAATATATTAAAAATCATATCTCCAGATGCAATAAGTAGTGTGGTTGGATACTGTAATCTAAAGGTCATAGTTACTTTCCAAACGTTAGAATCCCAGTAGGCGATGTAATGAAATTTTACTACAGCTTTGGTTTGTTTAATGAAATTTACAATCTACTTTGCAAACTTCCTTCGGGCGAATTTGGAACAACAGAGAAAATAACAGCTATTTCATGGTACAGCTATAACATGTTTCAACTTTAAGATTCAATGGAATGTACATTAGCTGACTTTCTCAAAAAATAATAAAAATAAAATAATCTTTAAAACAATAAAATTTGCCTTTCGTGACTGTTAAACACCAATTGTGGGGTCTTTTGATCTGTTCAAATTCTGTGTTTATTATTGTTTTTTAGTACAATTATGAGGTGGTTGTGGGGTAGAGGTTGGCGCGGTAGACTTATACGCTGAAGGTCTGGGGTTCAATTCCCAGTAGTGGAACGTAGGATTTTTAACAGCCTTTCTCCATCGCAAAGTAGTGGCAAACTAGCCAGGTATTCTGCCTGGTAAATATTCTCTGCAGTAGAAGTGTTTACATTTTTTTAGATAACTCATCAAACCATTTTGTAATTGAGATTTACAATAGTGAATCTTTCGATTTTCCAATGATATTATTCCGTAAATGTTCTAACATCATATATGTTGGGAAAGTGCGATTAATGTTCTTTCTGACTAATGCGAAGTGGAATTTATTTAACTTAATTTTATATAATATGCATATGCATACTTTTCAAACTAAACTTGGTATAATAATCATTTAAAATATATATATATATATATATATACATAAGTTTTGTATCATGTGGCACCCGCTATACCTAATGACCACATGGCACCCTGTGTATATATTTTAATTATACAAGATGATATTCTGGCACCATTACATAATGCTACAAAGTGGCACCAAACTGTATAAAAATGATGTTAATGACAGTAAAACAGGCACCCAGCGTAGTTGCCAATGTGAGGGTGCCATTATGCAATGATTTCTTTTTTACTTATTACCGATTATCATACATCCGTGAACGAACGCTTCCTGTTGAGGGAGATATATACATGCGCAAGTGTTGTATCAAATTGGTGTCCCCGAAAATATGTACAATGCTTTCTTATGGAAGCAGTCGACAGTTTCCATTTAAATATTCCAACTTGTTGGCTTTATACCTAGCTAACTATGAGAATTTATGAATAGCACTTTTTAAATATACTGGCCGTTTCTCTGAAAGAATTTCATAATACGAGATCGGATTCAAGATCAAGTTGACCTTCTTGCCTCAAGTCACATCATGCTATATGATATAATCTGTCACTTGAACGTTCGACAACGTTAATTTTGGCAAATGTTGTAGATTGTAAATCCTGATATTACTTTTTTGTAGCTTCTTCTTAGCGTCCTTTATTTCGTGCGAGACGTAGCGATCTTCTTTCGTATGCCTGGGTTGTTCGCTTTTGGAGTGCCACAGACATAGAGGACCTACAGCATAACGTAGGCTCTGAAACCACGCAAAGTGTAAATACTTCTACTGGAAGGAAGATTTACTAGGCTGATTTGCATTTGCCTTGCGAGGGAGAACGGCCGTTAAAGATCCGATGTTCCGATACTGGGAATTGAACCCAGCACTTTCAGCATAGAAGTCTAACGTGCTAACCTCTAGCCAACGACCGCCTTTGTAGCTTAACTGAACCCATATAATTAATTAAAAAATCAGCAAATTATGTCGGAGTTATGGATGACTTTTCTTAAACGACAGTACAAACTCGCAATATTTTAGTTAAAACATCGAAATTTTGAAAGTATACATAAATATAACAATAAAATCGATTAACTGAAAGAACATTGCATTTAAATATGATTAACTTTAAATTGAATGGTGGACATTTCTCATAAGAATGCATTGCGAATTGAAAAGGAGAGGAAATCCTTTTATGAAACTGTAATTTCTACTTTGCAAATTCAAAAAAGGAACTATTAAAAGGAAGTTCCTAGTTTCAAAGTAATTTGAATAGTTTTACGTTCTTCAATTTTCTAGACCCTTCAATTGTGAGAATTGTAAAATCCGTGCCGGCTTCGGGGTGCCCGGTGAATCCCCACGTTATCGCGCGCGTCACAGTGTATTTTGTTTCCACTACTAAACTATACCAAACCAGGGCCGCTGTATAATACCCAAATTCAAGCAGTAGCAAAACAACCTTAACAAAATCGTTATCCACAATTACATCAACAGCAACTAGAATATAACATTATAACCCTCCTGCAACAACGGAATGCTTACCTACAATAACAAAATATATAGTTACAGCAGCAAATAGAAAAACAACAACAAGCCATATTGGAATTGAAACTACAAATCAGACAGCTCGGCGAAGAGATGACCCACGCAAAACCCAAACAATAATGGCTCAATTATACAAAATATCATTATCGAAATAGAATTATTTCTAGCCCTACATAAAATCGATATTTTACTTATATCGGAATCCCACCTAACAACTAACACCAGCTTCAAAATACTGCATTACGTAACATACAACACAGCCCACCCCGACGCAGAGCGAAGGGCCAGAACCGGTGAAGCAGTTATAATACGACATGGTATTAAGCACCATACACCCTTGATAAAGTTGAAGAAACATATCTCTAGGCAGCAAGCGTAGTTATAGAAGATTGGCATGGACCACTGATAGTAACCGTTTACTCCGAAACAAAGGAAAAGGAACAGGCAGCAAAACTGTAATATCAAAAAACATTGGTCACTTTACAAAGAACTAATAAATGCAGATTAATCTAAGGCTTTCATTCAAAACGACGGAAGAACTGGAAACCGAAGTACAAAAATTCACTGAACTTATACAAGAAGCTGCCTGGGAGGCAACTTCAGCTCCAAAATTACAAAAGCAAAAAACAACCGGCTATCCAATAAACATTCGGGGAAAATAGTAGAAAAATTAAGACTTCGGAAAATCTGGCAAACGTCAAGACATCCACAGGATAAAACTATCTATAATCGAGCAGCCAGATAACTGAAAGAATTCCTAACAGAACTCGAGAACAACTCATTCCAGGAATACCTTGAAAGTCTAACACCATCAGCTGACACCGAACACTGGAAAGCAACATGGAAATTGAAATAACCGAGAGTACACATACCACCCATAAGAAAACCAACTGGTGGATAGGCCAAAACTGATAAAAGGCTAACACTTTTGCTAACTACTTAGAAAATGTTTTTAAACCACTTCCAGGCGCTTAAGAAGATGAAGAAAATGAAATTCAAATGTCCTAGAAAAACCAGAACAATCAACCGAACCGATACGCTTGGTAACACCAAATGAAGTAAAAGACATAATCACGAAAGACTTAAATGCAAAGAAAGCGCTCGGCTACGATCTGATTACAGGCCAAGTAATCAAGGAACTCCCCCGCAAAGGAGTAGTCATGCTCACTCAAGGCAGCAGAAGTTATGTTAACCCAAAATCCGGGTAAACCACCAACCGAACCTCCCTCTAATCGACCCATGAGCCTACTACCCATTATGTCTAAAATAGCTGTAAAACTTCTTAGTAAAAGATTAAATAAAATAGTTGCAGAAACGAATCTGATACTGGACCACCAATGTGGTTTTAGATTCTTGCATTCTACAGCATAGGGTCGTTAATACCATCAATAAAAGCTTTGAGGATAAAACCTATTGTGCAGCAGTATTCTTGGATGCCAGCCAGGCGTTAGACAAGGTCTCGCATCTGGGGCTGCTGTAGAAACTCAAAGAAAACCTTCCACATGAAATATATGCTATCCTCAAATCATACGTAAGTGAGAGATACTTTAGTTTGAGGCATGAGTCTGGGATAACAGCTGCAATACACCCCATAACATCAAGAGTACCACAGGGTAGTGTGCTAGGCCCGATATTGTACCTATTTTGAGTAAAAAAGTTCATATAAACATATGTCCAATTCTCAATAATTACGGATATGTAGCTGTTTGAAATTGGCGGGTACAGAAATAGACGACAAACATTTAGCACCTTAAAAAACATGTGAGTGTGTGACATTTGAAGCTGTTTATTATCATAGACATTGTTCCCAAGTGTTTTTTACAATGCCGCACGTCTTGACGCATTCCAAGTATGCCGATATGGTATTTGTTTACGGATTTTGTGGTGGAAATGTTCTTTTCGCTAGAAGAGAATACGTTAGACGTTTTCCCAACCGCAGAATACCAAATTGCTGGGAGTGCACTTAGGTTTTCAACAAACTGTGTTTGACTGGTACAGTTCCTAGCAGTTGTATTGCTTATGAACGTGCAAATGTAAAGAATTTGAAAGAAACACAAGGCATTCTTCAGTTAGTAGAACATAGTCCTTCAACAATTACAAGAAGAATTTCTACGCGACGCTTGAAATTTTTTAGATGGGTAATTGCTAATCGCGGAGTAATTTCATCAACATTGTTCACTGATGAAGCAAATTTCTCATCGGTGATCACAAAATAATCCTCATGCCACTGTTGAAACAAATTATCAACATCGCTTGTCGTGTTCATTGGCCACCTAGGTCTCCAGATCTTACCCCTTTAGATTTTTGTTTATGGGGTTTGATGAAAAGCGAAATATACAAAGAAAGAGTAAACACAAGAGACGAATTGGTCTCTCGCATTATGAATAGTGCTGTTCTCATAAACGAACAAACTCAGAAGAGCTACACACACTTATGCCGACAGAGTTAGAAGGTGTATTGAAGTCGATGTTGGTATTTTTGAGCATTTGCTTTAAACTGTTATTGTTTTGTTTTATTTTGTTGTAATAAATGCAATAAATAAGTGATTAGCTTTCCTCAATTTGTTTAATGATAACATCAAAACAGATACCATCCGCAATTATTGAGAATTGGACATATATGTTTATATGAACGTTTTTACTCAAAATAGTCCATACTAACACCCCCTAAAATATTTACTATTCGTCGTGAATCACCCTGTATAATCAATAAAAACTTAGACTTTTAGAACTGCATGCAGCTTAAGATAAGGAATACTATGTTTAATTTAAAATTATTTACTCTATAACATATAATATATACATTAAGGCTCACTGAAGTATATCTCTTTCAGGTCATTATTTTCAGTTCACAAAAATTCTAAATATTAGTTATCTAATAAATCGCATTGTAAACAATAAAACAATAAAAAACTGAGCTATTTTTACTTGTTTCCCGGTTCCATAACCCACACGGTATAAACTACTTGCCGATTAAGAGTCAAATCAATTCAAAAAATAAAAGTTGATACGTTTGTGCAAAACGATTGCTAGCGAACAGATGCTTTATTGTTTTGTCGAATACAAACAACCAAAATAATTTACAACCAAATAAATTCACTAATGTGCTGCGCGAGATCTAGACACAAACGTAAAATGCACCCAATGAAAAAATGTGTTTATGGGCAACATAAACATGGTGTTTTGTTTTATTTGAAAAAAGCTTAATTTTTAATAAATATTGTTGAATTTTGTACTATTTGTTCAATAAATCAAAAGTGCTTACAAATAGCCATAAGGATGTATGTACATACAAAAAATGTTCGTATTTAATTCTACACAACATCGTTAACAATATACAGGGTGTTTCACTTGCAAAAGTTGAGAAAAATAACTTTAAAGTTCTCAAAATGTGAAAATTAATTTTGAACACCCTGTACATGGTGGCTCTACGATATTTAGATAAGAGCACCCTACAACCTCCTGCAATAAGGTCTTTACTTAATTTCGTCTTCAAAGCTGCGGTCGCGGTGAAATGTTAAGTGGAGTAATGTAAAAATTAAATTTTTGAAAACAAATTTATTACGTCTACACCAGACATTAGATGGCGCTAATATTTTAGATATGAATAAACATCCCAAGAGAAGTGTTAAATATGCAAAATATTCAGGGCATTCCATTTAAAATATTACCTTAAGCGTGCCACACTTTTTGTAACAACCTGTATATTTGAAAATAATTTTTAGGTATGCGCATTGACCCACAGTTTACATCTGCGTTAGAAAGTTTTTTTTTATCTGTTACGGTATACGAGCTATCGAACTCCCACGCACTATTGCCCCACCCTGTATAAAAAATACTCCTAATACATTTTGTATTTTTAAATAAAAATAAACAACGCAAAAAATTTTATATGACGCTCGATCGTTAAATGTTTACAACGGATTTCAGAATTAGAAAATCGAAGCCCAAAGGGTCTCGTATTTCCAACTGTTTCTCGATCTGCTATAAGCGACTTACCGATCTTGGAGCGTAATATACTATAGCGGTGTTGCCAAATCATGGGTGCCGGAAATACAACCCATGGCAAGGTGCCACATTTACAACATTTACATAATTTTATATACGTGTATATAACAAAGCGACCTCTATGATAAAATCAACGAACTAAACTGTATATCCCAGAATAATGGGTGTCAATATGGCTCCCGACCTATTTTTTGTCAAACGAGGTTACTGACCTTTTTGAAGCGTAGGACGAATTTATACACACGAAACACTGTGGCACCCAAAGTCGGGTGCCTCTTGGTATTTTTGGGTGCCACAATAGCAATGAGTATGCGGTTTGGGTGCCTCAATGACAATTTTTATGTATATATATATATATATATATATATATATATTGCGGGTAATCTCTTAATAAATCTAAATAATTCAAACAGCCCCACGTTGGCTTACGTCATAAATATATGCAATGTATTTTGTTATAAATATTTTATAATAACAGAAACAAATGTAATTTTGATTAATTATACCTCGGCTAGCTTAAATAAAATTTTTAATGTTGGTTACGCCCATAAACTGAATTATTAACAACAACATACAAACATTTTAAATATCTCAGGGTTCTAACATTCGTGGCTTCACCCAATGACAGTTACAAAATATTATAATAATAACTTCAACACACATCAATAAAATTTCTAATAAGACTTATCTGTTTCCTTATAAATGTTGACTCCGGGTGTATAATCCAAAGTTGATGTAGCGCATTGTATATCTGCTTTGTCGAATGTTGCACCGTTGACACATTCTCCCGCCAATTTGACTATAATAGTGTCATTTGTCGAATCTCGCTGACTTTATGATGACCTCGTTATTAAATCACCCATATTTGCAGGAATACTCAGTAAATAAACACAAAATAGTAAGTACCTTCCTTCTTTTAATGCATAAATAATAACACTTTGCATTTAATAGGCTTCCATAACTTATTTACTCCACAATTTTGGAAAAGAAAACACTGTTGATTGTTTACTCCAGGTAAGTTAAATTATTTTTATAATAATTAAACAA
>JABXWE010019562.1:0-30470 GCA_014611495.1 Limonius californicus | reverse complement strand
CCCCCCCAACTATGCTACCGAGTCACTCCCGCTGCTCCCGAATTAATTAAAATTCGGGCCACAACGGGAGTCGAACTCGGGTCAACCGGTTGCGAAGCGGACTCTCGCCCACTGCGCCACCCGGTCGCCATCGGTACAAGGTAGGAACAAATGTCGTCCTGAATATGTTATACACATACGAGGGTTAGCACTGAGAATAAGAAAAACCGGTGCAACTTTTACAAATTTTTATTTTAGACATATTCAAAAGAGTTGCCTTCCATTATAATACACTTAACCATTCTTTTCTTCCAGTGCTTAAATGCGCCAAGTCAAACTTCTTTGGAAATATAGTAAAATAACAGCTGTCAGTGGTATCAATCTCTTCCTCTGAAATAGTCTTCTTCCTCATAAGTTCTTCGTTAGCCCAAAACACGAACATTGCACGATTCGGTGAGTGTGGAAAGTGTTCCGCTACCTTATTTTTTTCAGCCAGATATTGACGAGGTGATGCTGCAGTGTGCGACTATACGACATCGGAATATAGCATGATTCCATTTTTTGTAACTTTGTTAAATACTTAAATACTACAACGTTCGAATAGCATTTCGCTGTAACTGGTTTGATCTGTTGCATTGGCAATACTTGTACTGCCAAAGAACACAGCGTACATTACCTTATTCATTGTACGCTGCTTTTTGCTGATGGATGTCGTGTTGCCATCTTTATGGATCCATACGCTGGCTTGTCGAGTTGCTTTGTCGAAAAATGGTGAATACGTTTCATCTCTTGTTACAATTTTTGTCCGCCATTCTTTTTTTTTCAGATGCATATAGTCTTGGATTAATTATTGTACATTTGAGAATCCAATTCTCAAGTGTCTGAGTGTCCATTACAGCATAATTAGGTCTTTTATCGCCTTCTATGGTATTGTTCCCAGCATCAACGTTTTCTTTGGTAACGGGCGGTTTTGTCGTTGTACCACCTACAATTTGTTGCCATTGCAGGAATCTAATCATCAATCGTTAATTTCATACTTTCTTCACACTTATATACGTTTAATTCTATTTTTCCACTACATTCATCTAACAAAATCATTGCTATTTCATATAATATGCAAGATGATGCCATCAACACTCTAATCGGCAAATTAGAAACAATTGTTTTAAATGATACTGCATGTTTTGTTTTCCATGCCTGGCCTGATTTTTTAATGCTTAATAAATATAGCTTAACCCTCGTATATCCAAAGTCTTTCATAGGTACTTTTATGACAGTAGTAGCATAAAACTTTACATGCCAATTTTTTTCAAATGCCACTTTGGCAACTCTATGATTCCAATCCCTCCCACCTTATACCAGCTCAGTACATTTTATGCTATACACTGGTCCACGTCCCAACTATAAGTAAGACACCACAAACATCCTGGGAAAGTACGGTGCTCAGGAATCGAACCTAAGCGATTTTAGTAGAATATCTTCAAATTTCAGCGCCTAGGACAATACTCTACCGTGGCCCTCATGCCGATTTAGGAATTGTTTTTACATTTGTAATATTATTTTATCTAAAATACTTGTGCAATAGTCTCAATTATTTGCTTATTTTTATATGATTCAGTATGAATTTCGTAGGTATATGCGTTATATAAATGTTGTTCTTGTGAATGTTTCTTGTGCGGTTATGAATTCTTGCTTCTAAAATCAAGTAGTTCAGAGCTGAGGCTGTTAAATTTATGTAATAACAAATGGAACTGATTTTAATGTGGACCATGCCAATATAAAATGATATTTCTGAAGATAAAATGATAGACTTAGAACACTAATAAATTAGGAGGTAATTGGCGCACATTCTTCCGATTGCGAATGGCGGGCGCTTGGAGGCTTCATCAGCGGTAATTGACAGTCAATTACAATTTAGGAAGAACACCGTGATTGATTGGCCAATGAATCCGCGAACGTGAGCGGCCAGTGAAATACACTTTACTTATAAGAGAATTCTTCTGTTTGCCTAGTCATCCAGTTTTAATATTCAATTACGTTGATCATATTCGCCAAAGTATTCTAAAGAAAGCATAATTTTAAAGCTCTATCGTTTCATTTAATAAATTGCTGATGTGCGCACTGAATTAGGAAAATATAAGTTGTGAATAATCTGCAAAACTTGAACGAGGTAAAATGCAAAATAATCGTTTGATGCAAAAAGAAATGTCATGTTCTTCAAGTGATATAAATACAATATGATAATAGTGATTATCAACTAGATATTATGAATGGTAATTGATTATGTCATTTATGTCCTTACTGCAAAATTACACTAGACTAGCCTGGACAAAATATTTTTATAATAAAAAAGGATTGTCGGATTACTGATATACATTTTCAAATCTTACTAGTTCTATACTTTTCTTTATTTCGATAATTTAAGTAAGAAAAATTAATATATTCTCATAGTTTTCATACAATAACCCTTTGCCAGAATAATTTATGTTAGTACAAATTAAACAAAAAAAAATATGCAATTACATGCAAAACATACATATGTCCAATAAATGAAAAATAGTTAGTTTGACAGTAATTTTTTAAAAATCTATTTACAAAATATGTATATTCTACCTCATATTCTTTTGTTAGTCCGTAAGGGCAAGGGCATCCCCCATATTTGTAATAATTTTGTTTATTTGTACCCCCTGCCATAACTTCTTGTAAAATTAAAGAAACTTGATTTTCATAAATTACATAAATTTATTAAATTTTACGTTGTTATAGATTGTGAAATACCTGAATTGTACACATAATTTTAAAAACTCGTTTTTCTTTGTAATGAGGCTTGTAATTTAAGGTGCCACCCAGAGAATGTTTCAATTTAAAAACAATTCTTTGCTACACTTAAATCGTATGATAGCTATCAACATTTTTTAGTACAATAACTGTTCGGAACAAATTGATATTCAGTTGGCACATATCAGATAGAACTTTAAATATCTGCTTCTAGAATTCCTGACTGAACATACTGTATACCTTCTTCGGAGTCGATTAGACTGATTAGCTAAATTTCATTCATACCAATGTATTTTCTTAACTGAATATTGCTCTTCTGTAGTAGACGCATGAATTCGAAGAATCCGTGAGAAACTCGTATTTCGAACTATCTATCAATATTTATCGTGATTCGTACGCTGCACCAAGTAAGAAGCAATAGAATATCAAACAGTTGCATTAGACTATTCCGTTTTTAAATAAAAACTAACTAAGAGATGTGATCTTAGAATGCAGCACCTTTGCAATGGAAATTTTAACAGTCTTATTGATTAACTTGCACAGCAGTAACAAATTAGTACGTATGGTAAAGTCAACATAACATCAATGAATATAAACTTAGTTAACTTCGACGCCTACACGGAAGAAAATATGAAAAGTGATTCGTATGAATTGTTGAAGATGAGTGGACATTTATATATCCTGGGTACATATATAATGATATAATCGTAGTAGCTAAGAAATTAGCTCTATACAATTTGTATAATGTATTATATTTCACCCGTAACCAGGAAATTTTCTTCTAAATTCTTGAATACAAGTTCCTGTAGAATATATCAACATACCAACATCGTTGGAACTATTTCCAAAATATGATTTTCTAGTAAAAATGTTGTGGCCTATCGTCAACAATATATATAGAAATGAAACAATTGTATACTTAACCTATCTATTTATAGTTTAGAAAACAAGCGATTCACAGTTTTAATGCAAGTGCTTTTTTTAAACTTAATAAGATCACAAGATATACACACCTAGTACAAAAAAATAACATGCTAGGAAATTTGTTAGAGACAATAATTAGCTTTTTTGGAATCGGCTCGCGCGATCCTTACATAGCTCTGAGCTATTTTAAGGCGTAAAAAAGTGAATTGTTAGGTATTTATAAATTGTGTATAATAGAGTAGCCAGAATTACATACAAATATTTCGTATTTGAGTTTTAAACCAGCTTGAGCGAGCCGTAGAATGTCGCTAGTTAGAAGTAATTTTGGCTTATACAGCACAACAACGAATTAATAAGCAGCAAGTGTTGAATAATTACCAAAATATATGAATTACAATATGTTACTAAATAATTAAGAATAAACGTGTAAAGCGGGACTGAAAGACACTAAACACAAGAGCTGTGTGGTGAAGAATATTCTTGCAATTAGTGACAAATGTAAAGCAAAGTTTTCACGAAAACAAGCATAAAAGCTGCTACACTAATTTTGAAATGTTCCTGTAACATCATTGGTACGATGGCAAGCAATTTTCAGTAATCTCTAAAAGTATTCCCTAGTTCCATAGTTCCTACCGAATAGCATAAAACTAGGATTAGCAAAAGTATGGAGTTTCAGCTACATTTTTATATGTTAATCTACAATAATAGTTTAACATGAAACAACCGTAAATATTTTGAAGGTGTTTGGTAAGGGTGATTGTAACAGCTTATCTGTCAGAAACAGATAGTGTTTTGTATTGTGATATATATATATATATATATATATATATATATAGTTGGTCATTATCCCTGTGGGATTTGTCACCGCTCCTTTCTGGAGCTCTCACAATCCTATTTTCGGGGTGGATTAGTCCCCGTATCTTCTTCTACTGTATTTTACAACTGCCTATGTGCTGTTGCTGTTTCAACAATGCCTCGCCATTGTTTTCTATCTGTGGTCTTCTCTCTCCATCTCGTGATTTCCATTCTTTTTATATCCTCTTCAACTTCATCCATCCACCTCATCCTTGGTCTGCCTTTCCGTCTTGCTAGTATTGGTCGCCACATTGTTATTCTTTTTATCATTCTGTCATCATTTGATCTCCATATGTGTCCTATCCATCTTAACCTCTGTGCTTTAATTGCTCTCACAATGTCCTTTCCATTTATTTCTTCCAATATTTCGTGGTTCATCTTCGAGCGGTATTCGTTATTACTAATTTTCTTTGGTCCTAATATTATTCTAAGTATTCTTCTCTCCCATATTCTTAGCTGTTCTTCCTCTCTTTTTGTTAGGCACAGTGTTTCGGCTGCGTACATCACAACTGGTCATTAATCCTTTATATATTCTTAATTTAGTTTTCTTACTGATGCTCTTATCTTTCAAAATATTTTTATTAATATAATAGGCTCTGTTTCCAGCTTGTATTCTGTCTTTTATCTCTTCTCCTCATCATTCATGTCATTTATATTTTTCCCAAGGTATTTAAATGTTTGCACTTCTTCGAATACATATTTTCCTATTCTGAGATCTTGTTTCATGCTTTTGTTTTTCTGGAGTCGCATGTATTTTGTTTTGTTTTCATTTACTTTTAGTCCTCTCTCTTCTGCAGCTTGGTTCAGTTTTATAAATGTCTCACATAGTGCTTTGCATTTCTTGCAATAATCACCACATCATCAGCATAAGCAATGATTTGTATCTGTTTGGTCATTATTGATCCTTGTCCACCTACTTTTCTTACGATGTTTTCTAGTACAATATTGAATAGTGTTGCCGACAGTGCGTCACCTTGGCGTACTCCAGTGTTAATTACAAAGCTGTCAGTTGTCCCATCTGGCGTTCTGACCATTGTCGTTTATCCCTCTAGTGTCATTTGGATTAGTTTGATCAGTTTGGATGGTATCTGTAAACTTTTCATGTCCTTAAATAAACTTTTTCTGTTAATTTTATCAAACGCCTGTCTAAAGTCAATGAATAGCATATGCGCATCTATATTATATTCATGGCACTTTTCTGTAATCTGTTGCAAAACATGTATAGCACCCGTTGTAGATCTTCCAGGGCGAAATCCGTATTGGTAGTCCCCCGTGTGTTCTTCGGTATATTCCACTAACCTTCTTTGAATAAGTGTCGTTAGTATTTTGTATGTTACGTTCAGTAATGTGATTCCCCTGCAGTTGCTACACTCCTCCGGGTCACCCTTTTTTAGTATCGGCACCATCACTCCATTTCTCCATTCCACGGGCATTTTCTCTCTTTTCCATATCTTCTCCTTTATTAGTCTGTATAATCTTTCATGTAGTTTCTCTCCGCCCAATTTTATCATTTCGCCTTCAATCTTATCGCTACCTGGTGCTTTCCCGTTTCTTATTTTTTTAATAGCTTGATTAAACTCTTCCTCTGATGGTTCAAGCACTGCTTCTTCTTCTTCTATCTCTATTCCCTCTTCTAGTTGTGCCTCGTTATTTTCATCATTCAATAATTTTGAGAAGTATTCCATCCATCGTTTCTTTATCTTCTCCTTGTCATATTCTGCATTCCCTGCTTCGTTTTTTATCCCTCTTGCCTTTATTTTACACCCCGTCTTTTGTTTCTTTATGTTTTTATACATATTTCTTAAGTTACTGTTTCTACTATTATCTTCAATTTCTTCCATTGCGTTATTTATCCATTCTCTCTTTCTTTCTCTACATATTCTTGTTACTTGTTTCTTCAACTCGTTATACTTTTCCATATCTTCTTTGTTTGTAGTTTGTAACCATTTTACTCTTGCTTCTCTCTTTTGTTTTACCGCTTCTTCACATTCCTCATTGAACCATTCCTTTCATCTTACTATTCTCTTATGTCCGACTACATTTATCGCCGCCGCCTCAATTTCATCTTTTAAATAATTCCATTCATATTCTATGTCGTTACTTCTAGGTTTTTTCTCTATTTCTGTATTTATAGTATTTCTATATTTCTCTCTGATGTGTTCTGTTTTGAGTTTTTCGATGTTCCATTTTTTATCTTTTTTATTTATATTTTCCTGTGTTGAAATCTTTTGTTTGAGTTTCGCTATTACCAGATAGTGGTCGGAGCATTAAAGTCGCCTACTACCATCAGGGTGTCAAACTTTGGTATTGCTTCACTAATCTTGTCAAGTTCATCGTAGAAGGCCAGCTTTTCATTCTCGCTTTTCTCCTCCGTAGGTGCATATGCATTTATAATAGATATGTTCGCCGGTTTACCTTTGATTCTTAAATATGATAGTCGTCCGTTAATTGGCTTAAATTGAAGAATTTTATCTTTCATTTCCTTTGATACTATGAAGGCCGTACCGTTTTTTCCTTGTTTTTTTTTCTCCGGAATACATTATTATAAAATCCTTTTTACAGATTTCTCCCCGATCCTTCCATCTTACTTCTTGGATAGCTGTGATTCCTACTTTATATCTTGCTACTTCATTCGCCACTTCTATCATTTTTCCAGGTGTTAACAGTGTTCTTATGTTCCAGGTTCCCAAGTTTATTATATTTCTCATTTTTTCTTTTTTCTTACAAATCTTTGTGTTTTTTACGCTTTTTATATTCATATTCATTGTCAGTCTTTTTGCGGTCGTTGTTGTTTGTCCGTCCTGCTTTGCCTCAGTTAGTTTTTTGATCGATCTTGCAGCTTGTATTGTGATAATAATTGATTTTCACAGCAAGTTTCTTATAATGCTTTTACTGCTAAAATAATTGTCGCTGAATGACCGCGCATCACACCCAGCGGCTCTAGATGATAAGTGTTTAAACTATTCTGGCAAGAAAGTATGTATTGGAATGTAAAGGGGAAGCAAACAAGAGTTCCCTTCTGTGCAAGGTAGGAAAAGCTATTAAGCAGCTAAACCTTTTTGTAGTAAAACAAGGATGATCCGATAATCAACTTTAAGGGTAATGCTATGAATAGCCATAATAATGCTAGAACATCAGCAAAACATATTGTACCACCGAATTTTACTATAGAATTTAGAAATGATCTCGACAGATGATTTTTAGGAAGATGAATTGCAAAGAGAGGTAACGATAGTATAGCAACAACGTTCACTAGACTTTGCATCATTAGATTGTGGGGTTACACCGAAGACAGTGCAAATTTAAACAGCTCTTACAACAATTTGCGAAGTCTAGGAAAACATATCTTGCAAAGTGATTTCAATAAATTAGTGTGAGTTACATTTTATATTGCAATTAGAGTGCTGTGTAACTGCAAACAGACAGTAGTTTGGGTATTTAATTTAAAAAGTTTTAAATTCACATTAATTAAAACAGCAGCGTAGCGATTTTTTACTTAAAAATATCTCATGTTGTACAAACAACTGAAAACCAGAGTAAAATAGAACTACGTTCAAATGTCTCTGAACATATTATTAAATGATCTTGTGTTAGGAGGCTTTCTGTTGAAAATTTTTATTTAACTACTACACAAAATTATTTCGCAGAAACCAAGTTTCTCGTATTCTTTGTATAGTATTCTTAAAGGTGGGGTGTTGGAATTGAACCGTGCACGCACAATTAACAAGGTCGCAATTAAACGATGCCACATGTGGAAACATGAAACAAGAAGAGACCAATCTGTCGTTGCTATTAAATGCATTAGTATAACTCAGCGCGGAGCATAATTACTTCACGTGGCTAAACGGGCAGTTTGGTAATAATCATCTCCCTCGTTGCTTCTTTACAGAAGAGTCGTGATCTCTTGGCTTCGTTAGGCGTTTTGATTTCCATTTCTGTTTCTCGTCATATCTATCTCTATTTCTTGCACGTATTGCCGTTTAGTGTACTGTGCTATTGGTGGCATTCTTGACTTGATCTGTTCATTTTCTCGGGGATCTTCCGCGAGCTTTAGTAGCGTCCAGCTTACCCTGTACAATTAGTTTTTCTAAACCCTCATTGTTTCGTCGAGTAATATGCCCAAAGAATTTCAGTACGGGGTGGTTTACAATTTGTGATAGACGCTGTGGCTCTTTCGTTGAGAATTGATGCGTCGTCCACAGGATGCGGAGTATTCTTCTCCGGACTCACATTTCAAAGGCATTATATTTTTGATAACTTCGGATTTCAGGGTTCACCACTCTGCCCCATACAGCGTAAACGGGAATATAGCCTAGTAGAAATCGACACTAAAAAAGGCTAAATTCGCAAAGCATGATGTAGTTCTGATTTTTTTGTATGTTGTATGGACCACTTAGGGTAGTGTGAATCCACATTTGCAACTTCGAAAAACTTGTGCTCGCTGCGCACCACGCGAAAAACTGCGATATTTTGGGACTTTTTTGACATTTGGCTCTAAACGTCATAAATTATGCGTTTTTCGACAAACAAATCTTAGTACTTTTTAAAGTTAATTAAATTTGCAGCAATTTAAATCCAACCGCAGCTCTATAAACTCTATAGGGACCAAGCTGTGGCCCTTCGAAGATGGTCAATTTTCCCGAAAATTGACAATTTTAAGTTTTGCTCCCCTCCGGAGCAAAATATTGGCAAAATCGCTCGTCCTATGAGAAAAGTCATTAAAAGTAAAGTTGTAGTACATTTAATTTGCTTTCATTAAAGCACAGAACGAAGTCTGTGAGACTAATAGTTCACTCACAATCTCGAAAGAACGAAAAGATGGTAAAAATTGATTTTTCAAGTATTGAGACAAATCTCTTTGAATACATATTTGTGTGTATAGTACAGTCGACCGCACGTCAAGCGTAACACTTTGGACTTTGTACCGACCGCACGGAGAATGCGCGCCATAGTAGTCAGAGTTCAGTTTATACTGGTGGTGTTACGCGTGATGTGCTGTCGATTGTACCAAAGGAAAAGGCATAAAATCATGTATAAACGATAATTACTTTTTAATTTACAGACTTGGTTAATTAACAAAAGTATATAATTTGGAAAAGTAGAAAAAGAACAGTTTTTAAATTAAAAACGTATACATATATTAGTTGTTGGTACATATTGTATATTTGGACAAATTTAGACTTTCAGACCAATCAGCCTTACATTCTTTCTATTGAAAGCAATGGAGAAGGTACTGGATAGGGATATCAGGGAAGAGGCCTTAACAGTCAACCCTATTAGTTGTAACCAACATGCCTACCGTAGAGGTAAATCCACGGACAATTTGTGGACAGAGTGGAAAAGGCATTGGAAGACAAACAAATTGCACTATATGTATTTCTTGACATTGGGGGTTCTTTCGAGAATACGATTGAGACACTACCTAGTTAGGAGTTTGGAAAGCAAACAAGTGAACCCCACAACAACTAGATGGGTAAAAGTGATGCTCTCGAACCGTACTGCCAAGGTAGCCGTCCACGGAACAAACCCTGAAGTTACTACCACACGAGGCTGTCCGTAAGGAGGCGTCCTCTCGCCCTTACTATGGACCCTTGCTGTAGATCAGCTCCTGCATAAGATGGCAGAAGCCAGGATGGACACTCTAGGTTACGCTGATGACCTGGTGATCATTGTCCGGGGATTCTGTCAAATTACGATCTCGTACCTTATGCAAAGAGCAATAACCATGATACTTTAGCGCTGAACAGGAATAATTTACGCATATTCACAGGGCATTGCGGCCTGAACAAACACATGTTCAACCTCAAGCTCCGGGACACTAGAGTGTGCAGATTCTGCCAAGAAGCAGATGAAACACCCATGCATCTCTTGTGTGAGTGCGGCCTACTGATACGTAAAAGAAATACTCACCTTGGTAACTATTTACTTCACCCAGATGAGGTAAAACAACTCACTGCTGAAAACATTGTGAAGTTTTTAACTGTTTCAAAGCTTAGCACTGAACTGTAGCAAAGGGGGCGAACATAATAGTTCAGGAATGGTCACAGTGATACAAGGCCTAGACTCGGACCTTGCAATAGCCCCAACTCGAATAATGAAATAATGTATATTTGGAAGTAACGACTAATGATCAGTCACTCGGCGTTTTTTCTTTGGTTGAGGTTCAACTTCACGTTTTTCCTCAGGTTCTTCACGATCTTCCTCTGGTTCGGCACGTTCTTCAGATTCATGTTCTTCCTGAGCTTCCTCAGGATCGTCCTCGTCTTCGTCCATCGAAATCAAGGCGACGTTATCGTATGATTTTCCTGAGCAGTTCAGACATAGAACCGAGCATTTGAGCCCAGCTCTCTGGCAAGTACACGCCCCCCTGCATCCCTTCTTACATTTGCAGGGTATGATTTTGAGAAACTGTGGTGGGGCTGGCTCTTTGTTAGTTGTTATTGGGATGAGGCCATAGGAGCTCATTTCCCAACCCCACTCGGTGGGGTCCTTCTCCACCCCCAGCCACTTTTGAACTTGGTCGGAGGTATTCAAAGAGATTTGTCTCAATACTTGAAAAATCAATTTTTACCATCTTTTCGTTCTTTCGAGATGTGAGTGAACTATTAGTCTCACAGACTTCGTTCTGTGCTTTAATGAAAGCAAATTAAATGTACTACACCTTTACTTTTAATGACTTTTCTCATAGGACGAGCGATTTTGCCAATATTTTGTTCCGAAGGGGAGCAAAACTTAAAATTGTAAATTTTCGGGAAAAATGGACCATCTTCGAAGGGCCACAGCTTGGTCCCTATAGGGTTTATAGAGCTGCGGTTGGGCTTAAATTGCTGCAAATTTATTTAACTTTAAAAAGTACTAAGATTTGTTTGTCGAAAAATGCACAGTTTATGACTTTTAGAGTCAAATGTCAAAAAAGTCCCAAAATATCGCAGTTTTTCGCGTGGTGCGCAGCGAGCACAAGTTTTTCGAAGTTGCAAATTTGGATTCACACTACCCTAGGTGGTCCATACAACATACCAAAAAATCAGAACTACATCATGCTTTGCGAATTTAATGTCGATTTCTACTGGGCTAATATGGGTGTTTTTATAAGCTTTTTGTGTTGATACTGATACCATTGTCTTTCCATATTTTCTGCACAGTCTTTCTTGCAATTTCACATCTTCTGATTTCCAGAGAACTGCCTCCTTCGTTGTTGATAATACTTGTATCAAATAATTAACTTTTTTATTGGTTTGCTATGAAGATTGTTAATTTTCACATCATTGTCTATTAGATAATTAATCGTGTTTTAATACCATTTATACACCTGAAAACCAGTTGCACTGCTGCACCTCCGAAGGGGTTAATAGGAGAGGAAAGCCATCCACTTTTGTCTCTGTGACGCACTTGAGAATTGCCTAGAACGTATTTGTCACAGGATTTTGGAGTCTAGGGCCCTAATTCTCAACTATGTCTGCTCTCAAGGGCCAACAGGGGAGGAGAGCCATCCACCTATGTGTCTACGACACCCTTGAGAATTACGTAGCATGTACATGGTTTTCATAAAATACCGTGGCTAGTCACACTTGTATAATCTCTGAATATTACTTGGCAAAATTTTGAGATAACAGTAGTTGTTGTAACCACACTCATGTAACACAAGCAATACTGACCATCATTCACACTTTATCTCACTGTAGCTACATATTGGGATAAGATTCTGAACATAAATTACTCAATCAATAGTGCACTAGATTCGCTATAATTAAATAGCTAAATTATAATCACGCACACAAGCAGATCTACAATATGCAAAACCCATATCCTCGTTCCCATATCTGTGTTTTGTCGATTTCCCTCTTACTGAAAACTCCCTGCCTAGCATTTTTTCAACCTCTTGAGGTCTCGATGAGACCCGAAATTTTCAATTAGTATGTAACGTAGGTCTTATTCAGATGTTTTACACTTTAAACAAACAGCTTACATTTATATTTTTGAATCGCCAAAATATACACATGCCTTATCAAAATTAAATTTATACCCCTAACTAAAGTGAAAAAAATTTTTAATATACCTAATATTTTCGACGAAATCAAATAATCTAAAATTACAATCTTCATTATCCTAAATAAACTTGATGATAACGTTACAGTACTTTCTACAAATCAGGTATCTAAACAACGTATTATATAATATGTCATACTAATAAGTTTTTTATTACATGGAAGGATAAGATGAACCATTTTCAATTTTACATCCGGTATTTTGACTACATCTACACATTTGCGAAAACTAATGGAAAATGAATATAATCTTGAAAAATACTTAAAACTTGACTGTGTTAAAATATTCTAAATAAGGAATAATATACAGCAGTTGGAAAGTGTTAGTAAACCAAAATGTAAGTAGAATGCATCTGTGCTCGTTAAAATGCATTTAAATGGATCAAGTGCGACCATAATGTAATTTAAAAAGAGAGTACTTAGCGGTTGCTTCACTGTCGTGTAGTGCAAGTTTTTGCAGCACGTTATATGCATATAATACAAGAAATCGCAGCTGGAGTTTGTTAACTAACGAATTAGAAGACACCGTCGTCATGTAAATAATCCCAGACCACCGCAATTAATTATTTATTTAGTTCCGCATAGAGAACGTTAATTAGGATTCTGTTCTTCACTATAGGTACATTTTATATCGATAATTTTGACAGTAAACTTATATTTGATCAGTTAACAATATACAATATTTCATAATACGACTGTGCTTTAAATTGTTTCCTAAGTAACGTTGTCAACGTATTTTCTCACTAGTTACAATTTATTTCCCAACGCGAGAATTTTATCCAAGTCTCCATATGTCCATCAAGAACGCAATTACTCACATTTTAGTTTCTTTCTATGGTAATAATGATGTCGCCAGTACAAGCCAATATGATTAAGTATTGGACGAGTTTATGTAGGCAGGATTTGTGACATTATGCGGAAGCGTCCACATTTCAAATATGAATAAATGACAATTCCTTCGTGCAATTCTCTTTCTGATTAAGAAAAAGTGTGTTATTCTTGGCGAACTTTTGCACGTCTTGCTGATATATGAGGACTTCGATCACTTGTTGTAATCGAAGAATATAGAAGATGAATTCAGGTATAGTGCAATAACGGTATTGTGATCATGAGATATCAATACTGTACTATTCTATGTTGTGGGACTATTGGAATGCCGAGTTGGTACGTATGTTATACTGCACGATCCTATCTCTGATAACAGATGGCTTTCGGAAACTTACGGCATTTAGAAAAGGACTAAGTCCGTACGTGATGTGATAAAGCAGCTTGCATAAGGATAATTACTGATATTTATTTCCTTTTGCATCCTGACAAGATCTTTCTGTTGACTTCGACAGGAAATCTATTTTTCTTGCATTGTACAATTTGCCACCTTTAATCATCGCCATATCGGGTTTTCGATTTATAACTGTATATTTATTTTTTAAACATTTGACCATAAAATCATGAAGGTTCTCAAGATTGAAATTCCTAGTTTTATATCATAATTGCTATCAACTTGTTAAGAAGCCTGAGACTAATTAAGTAAATATTATTGAGTGTCTTGAGAAGCTTTGTTTATGAAGTACTTTACTTATTAGTAATAGAACTTCACATAGTAACATATTTATGTATTGACTTCTCCGTAAATATACAGTGTGGCCCAGATTCAGTAGGTTGCCGTAGGTATCTTTCTTATTGTTAAAAATAGAGATTTCTTTAAATGGGAACAGTTGTATAGTTTTATGTGCAGGTTTAAATTTCGTTAAGAAAATTTCAAAATTTCGAACAGTTTCGAAATTATTCTCATAAAACAGAAAAACACTATTCTCTTTACAGTCACATATCTCCGTAATTCAGGTAAACGTTATTTGATTTGATTAGGCACATTTGTAAATGATGTCAAAATAGAATTCAAAATGGTGGTTTCCGAGATCTTGGGAGCAACTTTGTTACGTCCCAAACAGGCTTTTTCGTCGGACCGCAGCAGAAAAGATGAAAGTGCCTTCGGCTTAACTCAGAGCAGTAGGGGTGTTTCACGAGAAACGCTTAAAGGAAGCAAATCTAACGTAGTTGTGTACAGGGCAAATCAAAATTACTGGGCGCCACTTTCCAAATCACAGCTGATTGCGGGTTCTCGTGGAAGGCCGAGAAACCAGCAGTTTCTGGGAGATCGAACTCACCTTTATTGTGCCTCCTCCTGTATATAATGCTTACAAAGTTCATGCAAAAAATCAGTACACAGAAATAAAAGATATGGTGAATTTTAAGGCAAATGTAACTCTATTGCTTGAAATTGGTAACACACATAGTACAAAAAAAAATACAATCACAATGGTAATAATTGTAGTTGAACAAAGGATAGGGACATCCAAACAAAAGGTGCTCGCCGCCACTGACGTACGAAATTTATTTTACTAAATACACAGATCTGCGCAGCGAGTGATATTCGAGTTTACAGAAATTAATTACACTTTACGATTAACAACTAATAGCAATTGGCGACTGAAGGTCGCTTTGCGTTGCATCAAGAAAAGGGTTCAGCACTTTAAACCAGTCAAATGAATCTCGGAACAAGTTTTCACAACAGCGCTATTAACAATTCTTACCTTAGTTTTCTTCAGGTAGGGAGTAGAGGGAGAGTCACAATTTGGGGGTTCTTAGGTCTTTGCGAAGCAGACAAAGTATCGCAGGAACGCCTCTGAAGGCTGGATCACGATTGCTACACAGCAATCGTCAAGACTTTCTTCGGGAAACGAAAAATTTCGAGTGTTCTTCCCGGCTGGAACGAAATGGGGTTCGATCTTAAGCCTCATAAGCGATAAGTAAATTCGCAATTAATTGCCTTCTAAGGTTTAATTCCAGCGTGTTTCTTAAATCCGACACTTGTCGATGGTTCTGTTCACTCCGTGGTGATAACAGCTATGCGAAAATTCACGCGATGAACACCCATCGAAACCCCAGCCACCCCTACCCTACTTGTTGTCAGCGCTGAGGTCTTAGCAAGCAACCAGGTCGAAAGCAGATCTTAAGTCGACTACCGAAAAGAAAACGAACGCAAATATCCAACAGCTGGAAGTATTTCACAATATTGCGAAATATGTTTGCAAGAATTCTAGTACAAATAACACATAGGGCTCCCTCAAGAGCAGCAAATTTTCAGTAAACATTCACGGTCAAGCGCGTAGACAAAATATTCATCGGCATTTCTCTAGAATAACAAAAAAAATGGTCCACTAAACTGTATTCAGGAAATAATAAGATAGTAATCGGCTACGGAGCGGCCAATAAAATATGACTTTAATCCGTAACAACCGGCAAAATCAAACGAATGTAACAACTTTCTAATGTTAAATGGACGCCGTATTGGATTTTTACCGTGGAAACAAATGAAACAAAAACAGAACATTTAAATACTGCTAAATATTACAATTATAATAAATGCTCAAAATGCTGGGGCCGCTATTGGCTAAACAGTACTAGTTTCTTTTGGAAGTGCATTACAATAATACCTGTAAATACATGCATCACTGGTTCACGTAGTTCTTTTTATTAATTTTATTTAATGTTATAATTAAAATTACTTCCATACCCTCCATAAATAACAACCAAGAGGCGCTATTACGCTCTTATTAAAACGATTATTTAAATTTTAAAAACATTTCTGTGATTGTGTGCGGGGTGCCAATTTGTTGGTACCATTGTTGAACATTTGGTGCCGATGGTAGATTATCTAATAAATAAATCCTGCAGATATGTTCGAAGAATTTCCAAATTCCATTGCTCAGTTAAGATTCCACCAAATATTATAGGACCAATTAGACGATTTTCCAATATGCATTTTGAGCATTTTTTATAATTTTAATATTTAGTACTATTTAAATGTTTCGTTTCGTTTTCTTTTGTTTCCAAAGTAAACTTAACGTGTAGTAGGTTTCATGTCTTGACTTAAAATATTACCTAATAATTTTTTATTCAAATATTAGTTTTTATATATCGGTGGAAAGAGTAAAAGAAATGTTATTTACCTCTGTAAAAATTCAATGTGGCGTCCATTTGATATTAGAAAGTTGCTACCAATATCTCGGAAACCGCCATTTTTAATTTTGTTTTGACACCATTGTCAAAATATATCAATTGTACCATATCACCAAATTATACATAATTCTTCTTAGGAGATTTGATATTTCTTGTTTGTGATTATCTTAGCAGTGATATATCGATATATATTATTGTAAATAAATATTAATTTAAAATTTTTGCCCGTGAATTAAAAATTATGCGGGATTAGTCCTTAATCGTTTATGAAATGGAAGTGGTTTATTTTGTCTTCATGATTTGATTATGTCCATCTTAACGTCTTTTTTTTAATATTGTAAAGGAGTGGGAGACTCAGGTGTTTATATATTTACCCACTAGGTTAGTAGGAATACGATTTGCATGCACTCAAAATGTTAAAATGGGCAAACAGTTATCCACCATAAAATGCTAAAATACCTAGTTAAATATGACGCGCAATATGCGCATTTAAAGGCATTTTGTTTTTAAATTCACGTTCGTTCAATTTATTCTCATATAATATATACAACATTAAAGATTACGGTTGTGTTTTACGATAGTGTAAACCTTACAATGCTCTAAAACTAACTTATGTTTATCATGCACTACAATTGCATTGCTATTTAGCGGTACAAGGCAAAAGTGGGGCATGTATAATAGTAGTTCGCTAATTATTAGTATTAAACCCACATAATATTTGTGGTTTCTGTTTAAAATATGCGAAATTATTTATCTTCGTATGAACTACATTTTAGATCAATGATATTGTTTTCTTAAATCTGAAATTAATTTTTGATATTTAACATCAACTTCAATATTTGAAAAAACGCCATATATTTTAAAGTCCCCACAAATAATAATCAAAAAGTTTCAGACATTTGAACTACAATTACTGTGTGAATTTAGAATTTAGCTAGCACAAAATAACTACAATCAAAGTTTATTTTACCATGTATATTAAATCAATTTTTTAATGATATAGTAACTATTTGGCATTTCACGTTGTTGTTTTTATCTTCAAAATAATATATTTTAAAATTTCTAGTTTAATCTTTATACTAATGCTTGTATTATGGATTTAAAAATAAATATTGTACTTATAATGTGATATAACATTTTACATCATAAATTAGTAGTTTCTGAGTTTTCTATTGTACTATTACATTATTTTTAGTTTAAAGCCATTATTGTAGTTGTTGTTATAACTAAGCCAGTACAACATATACTCTTTCTTAAGTAATGTTTTTAACATACCAGTTCTATATCCTTGCCAGTTCGCATTTGCTGTAATGCAATTTCCAATATTTTCCACACAACATATTTTGTTAATTATGTGACGTTAAGGAAGGAAGCATGATCAACCTCATATTGATAAATATTGTACTGTAGTTGTGGTATGAACATTAATTTTAGATATCAGTAACCTATTTTGAATAAGTTAAATGTACTTTATAAATGCATAAATCAGTTTACACATTTTATAATCGAAGTCACATAATATGTAAGATGCTTCGCTACTGTTTTGACCAATATAATAAAACGAATTGTTTGCCGTAATAATGCAAATAAAATGATAAAAAAAATATACGCCTAAACCTTTACATTCTTAGAAATATTCCACGATTACCAAAATACGTAGACATGGTTTGTAACGTTGTCACAAATTTGTTAGTATCAAAGTGATGTGTGATAAAGCCATAAAAATTGGCATAAGAGTTAATACACACTGAGCCTGAGTGCGATTTCTTAAAAAAGTTTGGAATTCATGGACTAGGCAATATTAGGTTTAACTATCTATATCTAGTATATTCAAATCTACAGTGTGTCCCGGATTGAGTAGGCTACCATGGTATCTTTCTTATTATTAAAGACAGAGGTTTGTGTAAATGAGCAAAATTGTGCAGTTTCAAGCTGCTGCCGGTTCAGATTCCGCAACAAAAATCACTATTTTGTTTATTTATTTATTTTATAAATATGAAAAAATGTTTCATGTAAGTTATTTGATTTGATTAGGCAAAATAAAATTCAAGATTGCGGTTTCTGAGACATTGGTAGCAACTTTTTGAAATTAAATGGACGCCATATTGGATTTTTACATGGTTAAATAGCACTTATTTTACTGTTTTTCAACGATGTACCATAACGTATATTTGAAAAAATTTATTACAAATATTAAGTATTTTAATAGTAGACATGAAAACAAATGTATGTTCAGTTTACTTTGGAAACCAATGGAACTAAAAAAAACCGTTTAGATGCAGTCAAGTGTCATATTAAATAAGATTCTTAAGTATTGTCTTAAGTTTTCAAATAGTATTCGTTTGTTGTATTATTAAGTGGTGGAGTTGGGATAATTATTTTATAAATTATTTATAACATACATCAAATGTTACAAAATCTTCCATCTTGCTGTATTTCAACAACTTTCTGGAAAGAAGACAACGGAACATTAACATTTTTAAAAGATTAGATGTAAATATGCATATATGGATGTTTAATCAAACCTAATCGAAACCTAAATGTGGTAGGTGAAGATGATGTATTAACTATTATTAGCTTGTGTGGTTTCACTCCTATAAATTGCACATTGATTAGACATTAAGAAATGAACATATTCGTAGAGCTGCATTTTGCATATGGTTTATTATAAAATAACACTGAAGAATTCTACTTTTTCAACTGTGGGTTATATAATCGATATAAAGAGCAACATTGGGCTCAAGAAAATCCACACGTAGTGGTTCCAAGGCGAAACCAAGTTTGCTTCGACTTTAATGGTATTTAGGGCATATTTGGAAAATCGTCTAATTGGTCCTATAATATTTGATGGAAACTTAACTGCGCAAGGATATTTAGAAATTCTTCAAACATCTGTAGATGATTTGTTAGATGATCTAGCTTTAGTACAGAATGTTCAGATATGGTACCAGCAAAAGGGCGCTCCTGTACACAATGCCAGATATGTTATTAATTATTTAAATGCTCGTTTTAATAACAGGGTAACAGCGACTTAACCGACACTTAATCAATGGCCAGTCAAATCAGCAGACTTAACGCTTCTTGTTTTTTATTTATTGGGCACTTTGAAAAATAAAGTGTATGGAAGTAATTTTAATTATAATAATGCAAAAGAACTACGGGAAGCAGTGGTGCAAGCATTTAATAGGATTAATCGTAAAACATTGCGAAAAGTAAGTGGTAGTGTCGATTGTATTTAACCAATATCGACTAGTATTTTGAGCATTTATTTTAATTTTAATATCTAGCAGTATTTAAATGTTTTGTTTTTGTTTCATTTGTTTCCAAAGTAAAATTAACGTGAATTTGTTTCCATGGCTACATGATTTAAAATTAAAACATTTAATATTCTTAATCATTCCGTAATTTAGATATAAGTTGTGATACATCGTTGAAAAGAGTAAAAAACATGTAAAAATCCAATATTGCGCCAATTAAAATTAAAAAGTTGCTACCAATATCTCGGAAACCACCATCTTGAATTTTATTTTGACATTATGTATAAGTGTGCCTAATTAAACTAGATAACTTTTAGATGATACCTTTTTTCATAACTTTTGTAACTACGGAGCTATTTGACTGTAAAGAAAAGAGAAATTTACAGTTTTTTTTAATAATTGCTAATCTGTGCGGATTTTTAAAAATTTTCTCCACTGGATCTAAATAAGCACTCGAAACTGCATAACTACACTCATTTAAAGGAATCTCTATCTTAATAATAAGGGAGATACCTGTGGTAGCCTACTTCATCTGGGGAACACTATATGGTAGGTCAAGTGGCTTTATTCGGCATAATATTTAAGCACTTGCACTGTTGTCGAGATGGTTTATTGCAAGATACTTACCATGATGTTCTAATTTGTTAAGATATTTTTCAATGTGCTATTTTTTAATATTAATATATTGTTGTGATATTATAATAGGGGGCTTAAATTCTAATTGGGATTCACCTTTGAATCGCCGTCGGGGCAAGAAGCGTTTCCATGGCAAAATAATATCTTTCCCCGCCGGTCAACGAATACAAAATTTTAAAAAAGGGGAGATTACGTTTTGTTTTTTTTGATTATCTGAAAAAATGTCATAAAAATTGTAAGATTAAAAAGGGAGAATATACCATCGTAAAATAAAATGTGAGTTTTAATCATTGTTAAATGAAAATGGACAAGTACTGCATGTCGGGAAGAGACGGCAGTTCACGGTAAGCAGAACCGGCCTGGAGGAGAGGAGTGCAGTTTGTATACTTGTGGAGGTCCAGGGGCATTTTTGCATGCCTAACATCTGTGAAAAGGTTGGTGCAGATAAAACATAAACTAATTTCGGTGACAATAAAGCATAGTAAAAATTTGCGCGCGTTGTTGATTTTTTTTGTTGAACGTTTTTTTCTCAATTTTTTGTACGAGGCGAGGCCGCGAGGAAACCCTGAGATTAACAGTTTTGTGCTTGCGCTGGTTGGCGGATCATAACTACAGCAATTTTTGACACTTTCAACGTGGGGCAACTTTTGAATAGCCGTACACAGCAATATAAAAAAACTGTAAATTTTTAATTTTAAATCTATATTTTGCATCTGTTGGCGTCAAAAATGTAAATGACAGTTCTAGCTTAGACGCCTGTAGCTTTGTTGGAGATAAGTCCATATTTTCTAATGCAAGCACCATTGTTTTATGAAATGAATACTTTATACAGGTTCCGATATTTACTTATTTTTTATTTGTTAATATGGCACGCCTTTTGCTGATATAGACATAACATTTTTGTAAATTGTACCATGGTGATTTCGTATGTTGGTACAAATGATATAAAATTATTGTGTTTATGTGTAGTGAAACCCCCCTTGACTTCCCGTCCACCGGAAATAATCCAAGGAACCATTAATTTTTTATAGCAATTATTGTAATACAAGCTTACAATAGATATAATTTTTTTGTAACACAGTGCGGTATTAAGTTATTTAATTAGCAGGCTATGCACATCGTGGGACATCATAAATAATTATATGTTGTACCTAAGAATTGTATGTGTTTTAAGTGTAGCCTTTTTTTTTACGACCCACACATTATAGTTGTTTTACAGTTTTGACATTGATAGAATATTTAAAGTGGAATTATAATTAGAATAGGTATCAAGTTTTACTTGCTACAATCTTCGTAGCTTCTTGACTTATAAGTTTCTTGCAGGTTTTTAATTGGTGGCTATGTTGTCACCATTCTGTTTCCGGTTGCACGGGCATCAGCTTTAGTGACTAATAAAATATAAAACTGTTTTTACTCTTAAATTAATTATATACGGCTTTTTATATTGGCATGTAAAAGTTCAAATTAACTTTAGCCTTACTCTTGGGTAATTGTTTAATATCCATACATTGACTTCACGCTGTAGAGAATTTTAATATAACTAATAGTATAGAGAAGATGTTTTTCAAATTATAACTGAAAGTTTTGTTAAATTACTAATTGGCGAAATGTAGTTTATACATTGTTACTGTCTATCAAATAGTAACATCAATTATACGCTTCGGATACGTTTAACAACGATGGCTAGTTTGTCATGATGCGTTCCATTTAACAACTTTTCATACAGCATTTCAGTGCGATAATTTACTTGTTTTTCATGGTATGAGTTGTTCTTATATGACATCATATAATTAAAATGTGTCCATTTTATGTTACATCGTACTTATGCAAACATTTGCTTTATTGCTCTCATCATGTAATTTCATCTTTAACGGTAAGCTTATGGCATGGACTGGATTTAGCTTAATGACGAGTGAAAGCAACTTAAAATTACTTTCGTCGTTTTTAGTCTGGATACCTACTTTGGTTAGTTATATTAATACCTCAGCTTTTAACAAATTGGTTGTACGATTACTAACAATATGTTTGTAGAAGGAATATTAGGATTTACAGTGGACACACGGCGTTTGAAGTTAGGGGACTCCAAAAAACAGAAGTTTCGGTAATTCAAAAAAGTAATGCCTGGACCATTGTGTTGTTCTAAATTCTCAAAACAATAATTTCGTGGCTCTAAAGAATTAAAACGTATTCAATAAGAGGTCGCCAAGATTACACAACATATTTAATTATACAGGGTTGGGCAAAAGTGCGGAACAATGCCAATATCTCTAATACGTCAACAGAGATTTTGACACAATTTTCAACATGAAGGTTCCGATATATGGCGGATACAATAAAGGCGGTTTAAAAGGATTTGAAATGATTTTAAATGGATGTGCATTTTTTGATAGATCGATGAAACTCTTTTTTGCGAGTTCTGTGTTATAAGGTTTGATGAAAAACACAAACAATATCGTTTGAGATGGTCAAAATGACCACTATTTACTTCTTGGCAATAACCAAGCCTATGTACAAATTCTTCAGTTATGTACATTAACAAGATGCTTTGCAGGAATTCTTCTTATTTCACCTCAATTCTTCCAAATTATTTGCTCGTTTGGTATAAACTCTTCATTTTAAATGTCCTCGGAGAAAGAAATCCATGAATTCAGGCCCGGAGAAGGAGTGGGCCAGTCAATAAAGCCCCACCTATTTGAAAACATTTGATTTAAAAAATGCAAAACATTTAGAGCCTAATGGAGAGGTGTTGTGTCCTGCAGAAACCAAATATTAATAGTTAAATTCCATTCTTTTACAAGAGCAGGAACAATTTGATGTTCTAAACGTTTTTAAATACGTTTGACTAGTTAATCGAACTAATTAACACAACACACACGCAGCAATCAAAATTTGACAACTTTACGAAACTGTTTGCACTTCTCGCATTCATCCGTTTTCATGCGTTGCTGAATAGCAATTACGAAATATTCTTATTCAATATCTCTAGAATTATTGAAAATGAGGTTATGGAACTTATATCACTGTATCCTAAAAAAAGAGTTCTATCGAAATATTTTAAAATATACAGGGGGGGGGGCGCGGTAGAGTAGTGACCGCGGCGCTTGGCTTCAGAGTTATTCTTCCAAAGTCGCTCAGTTTCAAATCTTGAACACTGCACTTTCCCAGGGTGTTTGTGGTGTCTTAGTTGTAGTTGAGGCATAGGATTTTTCAGGGGTGGGGCATGTCAGATCCGTTGTATAGCACGAAATATGTTGACCCGGGATAAGCTGGGTGGAATGGGAATTACGGAGTTGGCAAAGGCAACTCCACGATTCCTTTTTAAATAATATATACTCAGGGTATTGCATTCACAATAAAAAAGTTGATATAATTTCCGGCTAAACCGAAGGTCCTTTTAAATCGGCAATACCTTAATTTCATCCGTATATCGGACCCTTCATATAGAAAATTTTGTTGGTACAGCGGTTGCCATAGTAAAGGCATACCGCATTGTTCGGTACTTTTGCCAGACCCTGTATATTGATGAAGCACTTATCTGTTCAAGGAATTTTTTGAACGTGAAATTAATTCATAGAATTACTGTAACTATATTGATTGCTAATAAAGTCTTTTTAAAATAAGAAAAATTATATGTCTGCTGGTTATCCAAAATCCAAAACAAACCCAAGTATAATTAACTTTATTTTAGATCAATGACAAATCAAGTGATTTTTTACACGGGTGTTTATTTACCGTTAGCTTGGGTTACTTACTTTGTTGTTACTTACTCTTCTCCTGGCGTGATATCCTTTCATCTTCACTTCGCCACACTTCGGTACACATTCTTTAGGTTAGTGGGTACGTTCACCATTTGCGCAAGTCTGATGTGAGGAAAATACAGGATGTCCCAACTAAGTTGTTCCCTCTTAAAAGCTGTTGATACAACTCAACTTACATTTAGCAGGGGAACACAAAACTTTTTCTTTATTATAAACTAAATCGATGAGTGTTCGCTACTTATGACAATACTAAGGCTACCTGTCAGTGTACTTAAATTTTAAGTAAATTGCTTTCGACGTGAGAACTGATTTATTGCTTATTATTGATGAATTTCGCAGAAACGCCTTTGCAGCTTGCAGTTTATACGTATATCAAGCGCTATCCAATTCGAAATGGCCGTCTGAAGAAATACTTGAAACTGTTTTAAAAAATGAAGGTAAACTTGTTAAATCCGTAAGATGTAGGCCCAGAACGATTGCGAACATGGAAAATAATCCCTATTACGTTACTTTGGTGCACGAACTGCACGAAAATGACCCTAAAATAAAATTTTGTAATTTCTTTCAAAATCAACTTCTTTTAGATAGATATTTTTAGAATTGGGTTTTGTTAAGTGATGAGATAATATTCTCCAAAAAAATGGTGGAGATACTCACACTATTATTCACAGCAGAAACACTGGAGACTTGTTCCCCATTTTAGAAGAGTGTTTTCTGTAAATGTTTGTTATGGCATAGCAAGTAACCAATTATTGAACCACACTTCTTCCATTCAAATTTGACTGGGCAATGTTACTGAGATTTGTTGCAAAGCATTTTATCCGGTTTGTTGGAAGATGTAGAACTCAACGTACGACAAAAACTTTGGTACCGACATGATGGCTGTTTGACTTACTACAATTGGATTATTAGAATTACGTAAATATTGTATTTGGAGTAAATTGGATTGGAGGAGGAGCTGTGTATCTAATATCACTTCACTATACTTTTTTCTTCAGGTAACAATTATAGATTTATTATTCGGGTGGTAAATGGGTATGAATTACTAAATCCGAAAATATTTTTAAAACGATTCAAAAAAATTGTGGCAGTGGATGGAAGCTATGTTGAACATTTACTGACTTTAATATTACTATATTTTTTGTTGTTTTTCGCTTGTTTAATTTTTACACCAGTGGGTGCTTCTGTTGTCATATACTAACATTTTTTAAAAACTCAATTGCAGCAAGCCTAGAAAAAAAGCTATTCCGTCTGCAGTCAGCTGTAATGAGCTTTGAATGACATTTACCTGTATGTCAAACTGTGTGACAGTTCAGGTAGTTAAAAATTTTGGCCCAACAAAATGTGAAAATGAACAAGTATTTAGTTGCAACTGATTTGTAATTTATTAAGGTAAGTAAATTACAGGTTTTTCGTCAAGATTTCAGCTATGCTGTTACTTCATATTCTCAGATTCTAAAGCTTAATATAGACGGGACAATCCGTAGGCTACTGCAATTGACTTTTTAAAAAATCACTTGTAATTAATGTTAGTAAAACTACTCCTTAAAAGATCAACCTGACAGAAAGCAGCTATGATCCATTTCCATGCTATAAAAAGATGTAATAATCAGTTGTTATGATACATTTATTTCGGGTTGCGTCAACTCTTTTTAAGAGAGGACAACTCAGCTGGCTCACCCTGTATAAAGTCAGTCATAATGGTATTTTTAGCTATAACTAGAAACGGGTATGTTGCTGAACCAAGGTGCTTTCATGTTTTCATAATTGCTGTTTATTGTTGTATATACTATGAATGTTGTACGTAGACCGAGAGTCCGAGGCTGTAATTAAATTGAAGAAGTCCAGTTTAGCATTTGTAGAATGCTGATTTAGAATTAAAAATTTTAATTCAATCCTTGCCGTATGTTATATTGTTTTGGGATGTACTGTATCATTACTGTAAATTAATGTTGCTACGTGCAAAGATTTTTAAAAGCGCAGTGCTTTTTGGTGGTTTGGTAATGCTGGGCAGAAAGGTAAACTGAAGCTGGTTAAATATTTGCGTGCAGGAGAATTCAATTAAAACGGGCTGTATAATTGTTTGCCTAATGTTCTACTTTTAGGTTTTTTCTTATTCGAAGTTATATTATTTTGTCCTGTCATTAATAGGAACTAACTTATATTTAACTTCCTCTTTGGAAAATAATGTAGACACAAAAAGTAACACTCTAGGCTTTGCTAATTGGATAATGATTAATAATAAGTTCCGCAAATATTATGTAAGATTTAGAAGTGAGTTCTTGAATGAAGATATAAAGATGGAGATTATGATATAAATACGTATCTCTGTATCCGCTTCGGTTAGGTTTGGGGATATTATAAAAGCATATTACTTTATATATTATGCAATTATTATAGGATACCTTTAGAATCCTAACATTTATCGTTGCTATAGAGAGAGAGAGAGAGAGAGAGGGAGAGAATAATCATTGGCGTACATTTACGAATCGCATCAAGAAATTGTGTATTTGGAAGCCGATAATATTCCTATTCGCCGTTTTGCGATCTACAGATATCAAACTTCAACAGATATCTTGAATCAAAATTCACCAGTTCAAATACGAAATATCTCACGTATAATTTATTACGTTTGTTGTTACCCCTCAGCAATTTAATGTTTTTATTTTTCATATGTAGAATTGGTTTAAAAGACCGAATGCAATGGAAGCTTTCGAAACCGCTTTACAATAAAATTAACAAATGTTAGGCCGCATGTTAATGCAATAATAAGTAAAACTAATATTTTGAAATAAAAGCGTTAATAAACACTGATAACTTTAGCATAATTCCAAATCGACCGGATTCACCTGACTCTACTGACTTATTTAATATTCCCATTATTTACTCTGACACTTCAAATAATGAAAATATCCAAATTCCACAAACACTTAATAATTCCGAATCACAATCAGACACAATACATACACAACAAGATTCGACACCTGGAATACCAATATGTGAAAAACCTCTTCAGCAATTCCCAAATCAAATTGAATTTATATTAACGCCTTTACCAAAAGAAATAAAAACAGCCAATATCGATGGAAATCGATTCATACAAATTTATCTTAATCAATTTAATAAACATGACAAATTTAACGCACTGATAATTGAACACTGTTCACCGAAAACAAATTACCATTGCTATTTTCAAACCGATACATTATATACTGAGTTCTCAGATTATATTATTTCTACATCAAATACTAACACCCCCAAATTTTATAGATGTATGACTCAAGTCACTTACATTTTAGATAAAGATGAAAGAATCAGTCAAATTCAAAATTATCATGAAAATAAAAGTAATCACAGAGGAATTCCCGAAACTATTGAACATTTAAAAAGAAAATATTTTTGGAAAGGAATTAATAAAGACATAAAAAATTATATAGACAACTGTCAAATTTGTAAAAAATATAAATATAACAGACATCCAATTAAACAACCTTTAAATTTAACACCTACCCAAAATCGACCATTCCATACAATACACATGGACATATTTCAGATAGGAAGACAAAAATGCCTTACGTTAATAGACGCCTTCTCAAAATTTGCTGAAGCTTACCATTTAAAATCTAGTAACCTTATAGACGTGACAGACAGACTATTTTATTTTATTACAACCTTTACTACACCAGATACTTTAATTGTTGACGGAGAATTTAATAAACAACCTTTGAAAAATTTTATAGAACTACATAAAATCAAATTACATGTAACGACCCCCCATAATCACCAATCAAACTCGATAGTAGAACGACTACATTCAACTATTCTGGAACATTATCGATTACTCCAAAATATACCGGAAATGAAAAAAATTCAATATTGCATTGTAGCTTACAACCATTCTATTCATTCAAATTTAAATTATACTCCATTCGAAATCTTATTTGGCCATACCGAAAGTCGAAACCCTTTCGACCTCGAATATAATAAAAACTTTTACGAGAATTATGTTGTTGATCACAAAGAAAAAGTGAAACATCTTTACGATGACCTCCACGAAAGACAAAATCAAACTAAAGAAAAACGTAACATCAGAATTAATAAATCTCGCAAATCATATGATTTTAAAATAAACGATAAAGTGTACGTCAGGACAAATGCTAGAAATAAAAAAGAACCACGTTTCGTAGGACCATACATAATTGACAAAATCCACGAACATGACACATATGATTTACGAAATATACCCAATAACACGATAATTAAAAGACATGCTAACGACCTAATGCCCTTTTTAGGACAATTGCATTCTTCACCCTCGCCTGGACCTTCGTCTACAGCGAAGTAACAATCCAACATTTATATGACAACCCTGGACTATATCCTTTAGTCGAAGGAAAGGCCCTCATGAAAGAAAGTTCATGGACCCTGATAAAAACTGTAGATTATTCCCCTATCTTATATAATTATAGATTGCTTAGAAATAATTTGCTTGATACTATAGCTTTGCTTAAGAATAAACAATACTCGCTTTTATATAAATCCTCCTCTACCACTCAAAACATTATTTTTAACTATGATAATCAATTATTATTGTTACAACAATATTTGGATAAATCTGATCAATTAATTAATCAATTATTTCCTGAAATTCATACAAAAACTAAATCAAAAAGATCAATGGCCGATGGACTCGGCGATGTAATAAAATTTATCACTGGTAACCTTAATGCCGAAGACGGTAAACGATACGATGAACTTATTAACAAATTAATTAAATCTTCAGATACTCAAAAAATTATACTACAAGAACAAACCCAAATTTTAAACGACACTATCAATACTTTTACTTGGACTCCAACTCGGGATGTCGTGCAGACTAGACGTGCCTCGCCGCGTCTCGCTAAACAGTTTAAAAAACTAACGGCAAATAAGTTTATTTATCTATTTAGTGGATATTTAGGGCAAATACCCCCGTTTAGTGCGTGATTAAAATAAAGTGTTAGTTGTGTTTAGTTTGCCCAGCGGGTCAGCAAAACTGCGATCGGCTACTTAGCGGCGAACCGATCAAACAGCGGAGGACAGCATGGACGAGGGAGGACGAAATAGAAATAGATAGGGAAAGATAAGTAATCTTATAGTCTGGTTTGGTAGTAGTACTAGTAATAAATTTATATGTGTATATATGTATAGATGTATATATAATTAAATCGAACAGGGGATGTAGTAACAATGTAGTGCATGCAAGCGCAGGAAGGTTAGTATAAGGGGACATGCCTCAAGGGTCGGCTCAGGTAAAAAAACCCTTGCGGACCGGGCCGCAAAAACCTCGTCTCAACTAACACCGAACGCTTGGGATGAGATCATAAATTTCAATCGAGGGTGACACAATCCGACAACCGCCAAAAATTTCCAAGAAAGCAAAGGGCACGTTTAGTGAATGGGTCGATTTTGGTCGCATGCCGGATAATAAAATTTGACTTTTGTTATTTTCGTAGTGTGGGGCAGTTAATACGCAGAAACGTAGTAAACACGTCAATTTTTATCTCCTGCAATTAAGTAAAATTTGATTTTGGATTATCACTGCGTGTAAAAATAAACGTACCAGGTGAATCAGATAGATGTCATAAATTCGCACTGTTGTAGGAAATTGTAATCTTTTAACGTAATAAATGAATTGTAAACGTTACTATCATTTAATCTAATTATACTTACTGAATTTTATTGTGCGGTATTTTAAATCTTAAACTTAAATTTAACTCAGAGGCCGCAAATTAGGTAGGTCCGATATCTAACATTACGGGATGCGGTCAAGCACAACGAGTAACATCAGAAGGTAGGAAGATACACACGGAAGACACACGTTACAAAACATTTTGCATGTAAAAAAGACTACTAGGATTTGTATTAAGTTTTGGATGTTTTGGAACAAGGTCGCTAGTATTTGGATTACATTATTTATATGATGGGAGTTGGATATGTATGTGATGTATTGGACGGCTCACTGCATCGGGAAGTGACTGCGGGGCGCATGGTCTAAGAGGACCGGCCAGCCAGCCTCTACAGCAAGCTTAAGTCATGCAGCCGGAGGAAAAGAAGATCGGAGGACCGTATTCTACGTGGAAGACGTCATTGGAGAGGGACATACAGGGCACCGGCATGCCTACAGAGACATGGGAGGAATGGGCGCGAAGAGGAGAGGATGTCCGACGAGAGGTAAG